>CAUOFW020001903.1:485000-597317 GCA_963454935.2 Ilex paraguariensis
TAAGAATGTGTAAATGTACTTACAGATCACAGAACAATGTGTGCTGAGAGAGAGAGAGAGAGAGAGAGAGAGAGAGAGAGAAAATGATAAGAGAGGCACCTAAGAGAGAGTCAAAGAGGAATCGCCTGTGAGAGGGATGCGAGGAGTCACCTGAGAGAGGCCCGCTCAAGTATTTTTTGGGTCTTGAAGTTGCCCGTTCCCCTNAAATGTACTTACAGATCACAGAACAATGTGTGCTGAGAGAGAGAGAGAGAGAGAGAAAATGATAAGAGAGGCGCCTAAGAGAGAGTCAAAGAGGAATCGCCTGTGAGAGGAATGCGAGGAGTCACCTGAGAGAGGCCCACTCAAGTATTTTTTGGGTCTTGAAGTTGCCCGTTCCCTTTCTGGGATTTTTCTTAATCAGCGAAAGTATGCCTTGGAGATTCTCTCTAACAATGGTCACTTGGGTGCTAGACCAGCTTCCTTTTCCATGGAGCAAAATTTAAAGCTTAATAACACTGACGGTGATCTTCTCCCTGACCCAAACTCTTATCGTCAATTGGTGAGTAGTTTAATCAGCCTCACCATCACTCGCCCTAAAATTGTTTACCCGGTGAACAATCTTAGTCAATTCATGCAGCAGCCCTAGACCTTCACCTAAATGCTGTTGTTCATGTTCTTCATTACCTAAACAGCTCCCCTGGACAAGGCCACCTCTTCTCTTTTACCAACACTCTACATGTTACTGCCTACACTGATTCTTTTGAGTGAAGCACTGACCAAAAGGTCAAAATGTGTACCCTTTACTTTTTAGGTTGTTATTGATGTTGCTAATATAAATTCAACAAAGATGAGAGGATAATTAATTAACTAGGCATACACTTTACTTTTCTCTTATTAAATTAATATGACATTTGCACAATCTTCTTTCGACGTAATAGACGTTACAAAGAATGTGCTTGGTAGGGAAAATTCTGTAATGCCAGCACACTAAAACGTTTGGCGTTTTGTTCTTGTGCACGAGACGTCCAAAGAACTAGGGAGANTGGAGAGGAACAGTGTATCATGTTCTTAAGATGGCATAGACAGTTGGAAGACAATAAATCTTAGTTAAGTATCTCTAACAATTACTAATAGTCTAGTCAATGATATCCTACACTACGAGATATATAAATGATCATATGTATGCGATCATACTTTAATGTGTAAAGGGAACATTTTCGTCTATCCATAGAGTTTTTTTTCCCTCTATCCCTCCCAAATACTATAGCCTAAAATGGGGATGTTCACAGGAAATGTTCCAGCCATATTATTTTTGCATGTGTAAAGTTCATCGGCTCCACCTAGAAGTCACAATACAGAAAATGGTGCTTATTTTAATCTCAAAGCGACTTGACATATTTTTTAGCTCATAGACTTTAATATATGCAGGCATCCCCCTTCTTTTTTTTTGTTTGGGTGGGGGGGAGAGATAAGTTGCAGGAATGTCCTTAAAGCTAGGAAAGGTGTGGTTTACTTAGTATAAATATAGTCGCTAAGAAGAAGATAATTTCTAGGAATTTTCTAATTATGTTAATTAGAAAAAGAGGATGATTCACAAGTACCCCGTGGACCGTGGTTCTTGAAAATATGGTCGCCCCTTGTAGGTTTGGAAAATATTGATATAACCCCTCTTCCATTTCACCAAAAATCGTAAAATGCCCTCCAAGGTTATTTAATTTACTGATGTAATTGGATTTAAGGTTAATTGCTTTTTACCTCCATGTGGTTCCAACTGGCAATATCTTAAAATTAAGATAAATTCACTAACACTCCCTTAAAAATAGCTTAATTGCAGGGACTCTCCTATGGTTTCTCAAATATCACTGACGAAAAATTTTATTTTTACATAATTATCCTTAACATAGAACCCTTTTTACTCATTTACCCTTAACAGAACATTAAATTTCATTAATTTAAAATTTCATTTTAGTAAATTCGATTTTCACATTCATCAATTAATTTTAAAATTGACATTTACTTTCATTAATATAGATATTAATTTCATCACACTACCACTAATTTCATCAATTTAACACCAAATTAATATCCAATTTTATAAAATTCATATTCAATTTCATCAAATTAATTTTTAAAATTTAATTTCATCAAATTAACATTCAATTTATTTAATTTAGATTTTAATTTCATCAAATTGATATTTATTTTCATTAATTGAAATATTAATTTCGTCACATTAACACTAATTTCATCAATTTAACTCCAAATTAATATTTAATTTCANGTCTCATATCAAAAAACACGTAAGAAAAATATAAGTGATTTTTGGTCTCGGATCAAAACCTCATTTGAGGGAAAAAGCGACTCAATATATTTGATTGAAATGTGTAGGTTTGTTGTCATATTTCATTAGTTTTATGATCAAAAGTAAATTAAATTAAAAGTCTGATTTAAAACGTGGGTATTATGATAATTTTTTAAATTCATTAACGGTGTCAATTATTTCACTTTGGTACATAACTATAAGAGGGTTATGCATAATTTTAAACGTTAAGCAAATATGATATTTCTAGCCGAAACCAAAGGAGGATAAAAGGAAATTAACCCATGGATTAATATAGAAGATTGATCTTCTCTCTTTTTACTATTCTCTCACTCTCTTCACCCCTAAATTTCAATGATTTTTGGAATCANAAGGCTTAGGAGGTGAGAAACATAGGGATGAGAGAGAAACATAGAGAGCAATAATTGGGGGAGATGAGAATAGTAGAAAAAAGAGGAGAGTATAAATTTTGAGAGTGTTGGGCATATTTTGGATTGCGGACGTGCCAAAATTTAAATGAACTCAAATTCCAATATTTATGACTTTACCTACTCAAACCGGCGTTAGGTTCTTAAATTGTGATTGTTCATATGATTGAAACGAAATGTAAAGATACTTCTAGACTATTTTCTCTGCCTTGGAGTTCAAGGACTAAAACAATTTCTCTCGTAGCAAGCAAACGAATTAGCCACTAAGAAATGACGATGTGCTTCTCCTTTAGAGAGTTGTTTTGGTTCTTTCAATTTGAACCGCTGCCGCCTTAATCATTCTACTTACCTGTCACCTCAGGATTGACCACTATGCTCAGTGCATGTAGCTAAACTTCCACATTTAGACCCTCAATTTTTTTTTCGTCTTTTCAAATCAACAGTAAATGGCTACTATGGGATCCATTCATATCCTTTCATCATTATGATGATTCCCTTATTGAGCCTATGTATTCCCTCTTCAAAACTTGATTCTTATCATCATTCCAATTCTTCAACCCTTCTTTTTCTTAGAATGGAGATCCGTTGTGCTACCTTTCTTCAAGAAGTACTTGAAGAAGTTCCTTCTCATAAAATCGACCATCATGCCTTTACTCCTGAATCCAGCACTTCTCCCTTGGTGATGGGCCTTGGTCCTACTTTCACTCCATTTTCCCCAACCGCTATTCGCTAGTTATATCCTGTATCCCATGAACCTCTTCCATTCAAAGAACGTCTGCAATGGTCTAATTGGAGTTCTGGAACTCCTGTTCGCTCATGGAAGGCTCCTTCTTCAAAATGTGTTTTATGGATCGCACATGTTAAGGCGGCCAAAGGCCGCTTGTGTAAATGCTTGGGCATTTACGACACCATTAACATTAGTACCATCAACATGTCCATCGATATACCTTTGTTTTTTTTGGGTCTCCTATTCTAGTCTACAATGAATAACACCTTTTACTTTCGGTGTGGCATGATGGGTTTGACTGTTTAATATATTTGTACCTTCNGGGGGGGGGGGGAGAAAGATGTGAATGATATGAGACTTGTTTGGATTTAAGATTAGCATTATTCAAAAAGAGAATAAGGAATGTTTGGGTATAAGAATAATATTTTATAACTTTACATTTAAAGGGCAAAATTGTTATTTAAGAGATAAATTTCACAAACATCATCACTTTTTGGCCTTGTCAGTAACATCCTTGACGGTAGGGGTAGTAATTTAAAGAGACATCAATTATTGAGGGTAACAATGATATTTTAGAAACTGTAAGGGGTGTTCCTATAATTAGGTTATTTTCCAAGGGGTGTCAATGAATTTACCCTTAAAACGATGTACATTACTCCCTTTTATTTATGTAAAAAAGTGAAATTGTTACATTTATGATCTAAGTTAACAAAGAGTATGCTCCACATATCCAAAACATTTTGTGAATTTTGTCTTCATTGTTTTCCTCCAAAAGAATATTATTTAAGTGCTTAAAATACCATTTATAATATATATTATAATATCCATATAGGTAGGGCATCGGTCTCATATCAAAAAACACGTAAGAAAAATATAAGTGATTTTTGGTCTCGGATCAAAACCTCATTTGAGGGAAAAAGCGACTCAATATATTTGATTAAAATGTGTAGGTTTGTTGTCATATTTCATTAGTTTTATGATCAAAAGTAAATTAAATTAAAAGTCTGATTTTAAAACGTGGATATTATGATAATTTTTTAAATTCATTAACGGTGTCAATTATTTCACTTTGGTACATAACTATAAGAGGGCTATGCATAATTTTAAACGTTAAGCAAGTATGATATTTCTAGCCGAAACCAAAGGAGGATAAAAAGAAATTAACCCATGGATTAATATAAAAGATTGATCTTCTCTCTTTTTACTATTCTCTCACTCTTTCACCCCTAAATTTCAATGATTTTTGGAATCAGATCGGTTATTTACTCNGATTATGTTGAAAACAAACCCTTAAAGACTTCACGATTATTTGCATGGGTAAAACCGCATCATTTTCATAAGTTAATTTGAATAGCATCACTCGGTACTTGATTTTTTAGACGTCCTACAAGCCCACAATGCTTTAGACAATTTATCATACCAGCCGCTTGGGTTGCCTTCTACCATTTTGGAAATTATTCAGTCATGGTTGGGTTAATAGACTATATCTGGTCATTTCCCTGTGTGTAATATGTGGTTGAATGGATGATACTAAAACCATATTCTTCTACAAACCCCTTGACCTGACTTCTTGTGAGGTACTTGACTACCATGAAAGATACTCAGAGAGGTACTCTTGAATTGAGAAATATTCTTGTGGTTAATGAATTCGCTGATGTGTTTCCTGAAGAGTTTACCAGGGTTATCAATTGATCAGGAGGTGGAANTTCCTCAACACACGGATGCTTGGTTCTCCTGCCTTTTTCCTAGAGATTTGTATTATATCGATCCCAATACTCACAATGGTGTAGAGGTTTACATGCCTCAATAGTTTGCACGCCAATTTGGTTTGGTTCAGCATATCCCATATCCTTTTGCCACCATATTTAATATGGATTTTACCATTCAGCCTAGTTAATGAGAGATCTCCCGACACTACTCCATGAATCGTCAGTCTTTCCACAGGNAGTTTGCACGCCAATTTGGTTTGGTTCAGCATATCCCATATCCTTTTGCCACCATAGTTAATATGGATTTTACCATTCAGCCTAGTTAATGAGAGATCTCCCGACACTACTCCATGAATCGTCAGTCTTTCCACAGGGTATCATTCAAGGCCATGCCTGAAACCACCGAGCTATTCAGGTTATGGTGGAAATGTTATGTTTCCAAGTAATTAGGAGATGGTTTCCCACCGTTCTTTACAGAGTGAATTTTCTAGCTTGCCGTGCTCACTTTCCAAGGTTCAGTACTACAGAAAACTCCTCTTCGCCTTATACTCATCACTTAGCCTCTCGAGTGCATCCTTAATCTATCATCATCCACAAGTTGTGCTTTTCCCCCNTTATATCGATCCCAATACTCACAATGGTGTAGAGGTTTACATGCCTCAATAGTTTGCACGCCAATTTGGTTTGGTTCAGCATATCCCATATCCTTTTGCCACCATAGTTAATATGGATTTTACCATTCAGCCTAGTTAATGAGAGATCTCCCGACACTACTCCATGAATCGTCAGTCTTTCCACATGGTATCATTCAAGGCCATGCCTGAAACCACCGAGCTATTCAGGTTATGGTGGAAATGTTATGTTTCCAAGTAATTAGGAGATGGTTTCCCACCGTTCTTTACAGAGTGAATTTTCTAGCTCGCCGTGCTCACTTTCCAAGGTTCAGTACTATAGAAAACTCCTCTTCGCCTTATACTCATCACTTAGCCTCTCGAGTGCATCCTTAATCTATCATTATCCACAAGTTGTGCTTTTCCCGCTCCAATTCCTCTGAATAAATAGTGGCAGAACCACCAATTATTGAAGTTGTCGCTGATATTACAGACATTCAGCCAACATCAGGCACCATCATAGCAGACATGGATGTTAATCAAGTCGTTATATAGACCTAAGCCACAGAGCAAAACCATGTTGTGGTTCCTCCTCAAGACGTCGCGCAGGCTAAGGAAGCCACACCTTTTTAGACCTTACCCTCTTCCACAAAGTCTGGTCTTTGCTCCTTGTTGGCCTCCCTATGAGCTTGACTTTCCACTGGTCCTGTTTTCGTCTGGAACTTAGAATGGATCTAGACCTTGACTTTAAGGAGGCTCATTGAGTAATGAAGTTGGTCATGGATAGTCACCTAGATGAGTCAGTAGATGAACCAAATCTCATTTACTCTCGGATTGAAGCATTTAGAGTTCTTTCCGAGTCCTCTTTTCTTGTGGCCTAAGACTNTTCGTCTGGAACTTAGAATGGATCTAGACCTTGACTTTAAGGAGGCTCATTGAGTAATGAAGTTGGTCATGGATAGTCACCTAGATGAGTCATTAGATGAACCAAATCTCATTTACTCTCGGATTGAAGCATTTAGAGTTCTTTCCGAGTCCTCTTTTCTTGTGGCCTAAGACTGTCAGGTGTTAGCCTGGCTCACTAATGAACTTACTATGCTTCTACAAGAGGTCAAGCCTTTATATCAAAAGTAACAAGGCTACCTTAATATTCTTAATGAATGAAGAGACATGATAGTCGGCCTGAAGTCTCACATTGGATAGTTCACCAACCTTTCCAACCAATGAAAATTGTGCCTTGAACAACTAACCTCGGNGTCAAGCCTTTATATCAAAAGTAACAAGGCTACCTTAATATTCTTAATGAATGAAGAGACATGAAGTCGGCCTGAAGTCTCACATTGGATAGTTCACCAACCTTTCCAACCAATGAAAATTGTGCCTTGAACAACTAACCTCGGTGAATTGCCAAATAGCAAAGCTTGAATCCCATCGTGTGGCCCTACTAGAGGAGGCCACCATTCACGATGTTGCGACCCATATTGATGATAATCCTAATCAAGCCAACTCTTGTGTACCTTGTTGTATTAGCTCCCTTTGGTCATTCCGGGGGGCCAATATATATGCTGGAGGTACTATGGATTGATCGATTGTGCCTAATCTAGAGGAATCCAGAGAAGGCTTTGTATTTGGCTTCAAGTGCATATGACAGTNAATCAAGCCAACTCTTGTGTACCTTGTTGTATTAGCTCCCTTTGGTCATTCCGGGGGGCCAATATATATGATGGAGGTACTATGGATTGATCAATTGTGCCTAATCTAGAGGAATCCAGAGAAGGCTTTGTATTTGGCTTCAAGTGCATATGACAGTCCTCTTGCACGAGTTTCCTCGTTTGGCTTCCCATCATTATTATGAGGAAAGTGACAATGGTGTGCATTTCTTAGCCGAAATGGAATAGAGGGACAGGGAGGCTTTTCATTATAAAGGTCAACCTTTGAAGACGTAGTCGTCATCGTTATCTANTATTATGAGGAAAGTGACAATGGTGTGCATTTCTTAGCCGAAATGGAATAGAGGGATAGGGAGGCTTTTCATTATAAAGGTCAACCTTTGAAGACGTAGTCGTCATCGTTATCCATTTTAAGTTTTCCTCTTGAGCCTTTTCAAAGCTTCCTCCTTCTGGTGGTTCTTTCTTTGTCTCAAATGATCAAGTTGTCATCTTCAAACTAGGATGTGCGTCTTTTAGAACAGTTTATATCGGCGTGGAATATTGCTTTATTTTATTCACTCATTGTATCAACTAGAAATGTACAAAAAATTTATTAATAAAACTACAACTTTATTTACTACTCGTCCCCTTTTTCCTTTTGCTTTGTATTTGTACAAAAACTTACTATTAAGACGTGTATCACAATTGTTGGTAGTCTACCATGCCGTTTAAGTTCATTGGCTTTCTTCACGCTCTGCGGCCTCCCAGACCATTGGTTGGTAAGCCTTTAGGAATCGTCCATTAATATAGTGATTATGTATTTCTCCATTTAAGTCCTTCAGGGAAAACACCTCATTTCTTTACTTCAGTAACTTCAAACGACCTTTCCTAATTGGCAGACCATTTGCAAAACTTTTGGTTGTTTAGTCCCAAAGAAAATATTGCCTTCCATACTAAGTCTCCTACTCTAAATTTTGTAGCCTTAACCTTTTTGTTTTATGCTTGGGTGACTCTAAGCTTCTACACCTTGATGCAATCTAGAGCGCTAAGCCTGACTTCATCTAGTTTTTTGAGTTCCATGAACATTGCCTCATTGTACTTGGTATGTCTTAGATTATGTTGAAAACAAACCCTTAAAGACTTCACGATTATTTGCATGGGTAAAACCGCATCATTTTCATAAGTTAATTTGAATAGCATCACTCGGTACTTGACTTTTTAGACGTCCTACAAGCCCACAATGCTTTAGACAATTTATCATACTAGCCGCTTGGGTTGCCTTCTACCATTTTGGAAATTATTCAGTCATGGTTGGGTTAATAGACTATATCTGGTCATTTCCCTGTGTGTAATATGTGGTTGAATGGATGATACTAAAACCATATTCTTCTACAAACCCCTTGACCTGACTTCTTGTGAGGTACTTGACTACCATGAAAGATACTCAGAGAGGTACTCTTGAATTGAGAAATATTCTTGTGGTTAATGAATTCGCTGATGTGTTTCCTGAAGATTTTACCAGGGTTATCAATTGATCAGGAGGTGGTATTTACAATTGAGCTTGTGCCAAGAACTAGTCTTATATCCATTACTCCATACAGGATGGTTCCAGCTGAATTAAAGGAACTTAAAGTGTAGTTGCCAAATTTGTTAAATCGGGGATTCATACGACCAAGTGTATCTCCTTGGGGTGCACCAGTATTATTTGTAAAGAAGAAGGATAGCACTATGAGGTTATGTATTGATTACAGATAGCTGAATAGGGTGACTATTCGGAACAAGTATCCATTGCCATGTATCGATGATTTGTTTGACCAGCTACAGGGTTTCTAGGTTTTTTCAAAGATTGATCTACGGTCAGGTTATCATCAATTGAAAGTAAGGAATAGTGATATATCAAAGACTATTTTTCGAACTAGGTATGGACATTATGAGTTTTTGGTGATGCCATTTGGTGTGATTAATGCTCTTGTTGTGTTTATGGATCTGATGAACCAGATGTTTCAGCCATATCTTGATTCATTTGTGATAGTGCTCATTGATGATATATTGATATACTCTCGTAGTAAAGAGGAGCATATGCAGCATTTGAGGGTAGTACTACAAACATTGAGGGATAGACAATTATTTGCCAAATTTAGTAAATATGATTTTTGGTTAGACAGAGTTGTGTTTTTGGAGCATGTAGTTTATNGGAGCATATGCAGCATTTGAGGGTAGTACTACAAACATTGAGGGATAGACAATTATTTGCCAAATTTAGTAAATATGATTTTTGGTTGGACAGAGTTGTGTTTTTGGAGCATGTAGTTTATAGTGATGGTGTATGTGTTGATCCAGCTAAGATTGATATTGTAGTTAACTGGGAGAGATCGAGGACGGTGATAGACATTCAGAGTTTTTTGGGATTCGCAGGTTATTATCGAAGGTTTGTACAGAATTTCTCCATTATACCTATGCCTCTAACCTGATTGACTCGGAAGGGTATGAAATTTGAGTGGTCTGATAGATGTGAGCAGAGTTTCCAAAAGCTGAAGACCAGATTGACGACTGTANCGCAGGTTATTATCGAAGGTTTGTACAGAATTTCTCCATTATACCTATGCCTCTGACCTGATTGACTCGGAAGGGTATGGAATTTGAGTGGTTTGATAGATGTGAGCAGAGTTTCCAAAAGCTGAAGACCAGATTGACGACTGTACCAGTATTGACTATTCTGTCAGGTAGTGATGGATTTGTGGTTTATAGTGATGTCTCGCATCAGGGTTTGGATTGTGTATTGATGCAGCACGGTAGAATGGAAGCTTATGCCTCCAGATAGCTAAAACCACTTGAGTGCAATTATCCTACCCATNTGGGACAGGTACGAAAACACCAAAGGGATCCACCAATAAGTCCGAAGGCCCATAAATTTGTACACTTGATGTGGGTATATATCTTTATATGCTTTGAAAATACTATTATAAGATGGTAGTAAATGATAGAATTTAATAGCAATTCTTTAGGACTATGTGCTATGTGTTNATGATTTGGAGCTTGCAGCTATTGTATTTGCACTGAGGTTATAGAGACATTTTCTAATTGGGGTTACATGTAAGATTTATACTGATCACTAGAATTTGAAATATCTGTTTACTCAGAAAGAGTTGAATTCGATANATTATCCTACCCATGATTTGGAGCTTGCAGCTATTGTATTTGCACTGAGGTTATAGAGACATTTTCTATATGGGGTTACATGTAAGATTTATACTGATCACTAGAATTTGAAATATCTGTTTACTCAGAAAGAGTTGAATTCGAGANTGCCTGATCACTAGGCGTGTAGTGGTGTGCTAGCACTTTGGTATTCCCAAGAGGTTCGGGAGACACGGATCCATGTGGGATCGATTACCTGATAAGGGATAGTNTAGAGACATTTTCTATATGGGGTTACATGTAAGATTTATACTGATCACTAGAATTTGAAATATCTGTTTACTCAGAAAGAGTTGAATTCGAGACAACGGTGCTGGATTGAACTTATTAAGGATTATGACTACACTATTCATTACTAGCCAGGGAAAGTAAATGTTGTGGCAGATGCTTTGAGCCAAAAATCATCAGGTAGATTTAACTAGGTTGTGAGTGNGTATGGATGTGTTATGGCTTGTGAATTCTTTGAAATTTGATTGATGTTGTTGTTTGATACGTGTATCTACTTAATTTTGTGTATTACTATCATTTCCACTTCATATACAACATGTATAATAACTGAGCGTGTGGTTTAGCTCACACCCTATAGTTTCTCTTTTTTCATGTACTATTGAAAGAGTTGTAGATTAGTCCACTGTCCAGTCAGTTAAGTATTATCTCATGGAGTTGAATTCAGTTTGTAGTAGTCCAACGAAGTTAATGTGATAGTACTCAGGTTGTATGTCCATTCATTATGTATTTAGTTTTAATAAGTGAGTGATACATGTTGAGTGTTTGTATAATTATTTGCTAGGTTGTATATTATGTTAAGTGAGAGATTGTTATAGCGAGTTATTGGTGTATAATTGTAAACAGACTCAACAAGCATACTTTGTGATGTATGCTATGTGGGTATGAGATTTTATATATGTACATAACTTGGAAAAACAAACAGATGGTACATGTGTTATATATGGTATCGGTTATAAGTCAGGTATTACCATCATGTTTAATGATTAATGGTGATGGGTGGTGTTGTTGCACCAGTGGGATTATTTAGTGTTTTATTAATCCAGATTATATATATGTAAACAGGTGTATCAAAAACTTAATCGCGTCTCATCTTTGAGAGACCGGGATGGGGCGTGACACATATCATATTGGAATACATTTATGGATAAGAGTTGAATACATTTACATAGACTTGATCTGTTGTACGAACAAGAAATTAAGAATTTTATTAAGTTTGCATGTGAAAATAAACCACATGCACTGGAATTCACGTGCCCATGCAAAAAATGTCGTAATGTTAAAGGGTAAAAGTGGAACTTCAGGTTGAAAAACTAATTAAAACTTCAGCGACTTATATTTTGATTTAGAAGAGATATTCTATTATTGTATTATTTTTCTCCATGAATATTAAGTATTTGCAATCTTAAAAGGTTCGTAATGCATCTAGTACTCATAATATAAACTCTCATCGATCATTGATGAGGGGCGAATCAAAAAGTCCAGCAGTGCAAGACACAGAGTTTTGAGGTCATTCTAGAGCATCTTCATTTGGTCAAGTGAGTCAATAAATGGAATAGTAGGTCAAATATTACATGTATTTGTTGACTGGTATTGATCTTGTTGCAATTACTTTGGTTTAAATGAGTGTAATGGATTTTTGGTGCTGGAAATCTTATGGCAAATCCTCTTATATGAAGCAAGTTCTAGAAATGAAAAACATATAGGAAGCATAGAAAAAGCTGAGAATTACTTTTAAGGAAATGGTTTGATAAGGATAGCTGAGAATTACTTTTAAGCATAGAAAAATTTACCACCCTTACTCCAAAAAGAGCAGCAACACTGTCCAATAATAGGTGGCAAGTTGACCAGGTGACCATTCCATAAGGTAAAAAGTTCAAATTATTAGGCTAGGATGATATAGTGTGCTACTATTGGTTCACACAATGATGATACACTATTAGCAAAAACAGGGATACTTTGCAAAACAGAGTTCCAACGCACCAACGTCATATATACAAAAGTGAAACTGCATCCTATCAGCACTGTCAGCCCATTTTTTATGCTTCAAGATAGACATCTGACTGGAATGTATCACAGTTATACCCAGATAGATAAAAATGGTACAGTGCTATTAGGTTCTCCATAATTTTTACAACTTTTTAAGGATACAGAAAAGAACATGTAGCCCACATAGCTTAGAAAAGTAAAAAAAGCCCTGCTTCAAAATGATTACGATACAGTTTGACCATTGCACCTGTACTGAGACTTTAATAATAAGCGCACATGCACCCAATTTGAAAAAAGCCCACCCTCTTTAAGAATAAGTAGATTATGTTGATAGAGTCTCTTTATTCTTTCTTTTAATTTTAAGTGATAAGATTTGAATTCTAACCCTTACCTCATCCTAGGGTATAATTTGGGCTGCTCAACTTTAATCCAACATCAAATGATAATTTTTCATTTTTATTGTTTTTTGTGGAATTCATGTGTTAAATTATATTAAATATAGGTTCATTGACAAAAGAGAGCGAAATTTTAGCGTGTTAATAACCATGCAGCGAAATTCCCGCCCAAGTGACTCTACCTCTTAATCCTAAGTTTCAGGATGATGCTGTTAGGAAAGTTCTGCTAGATTTTTTGAAAATTAAATTTTCTTGTTCTGTTGTCTTGTCGGTTGTTTGGGTTAAATGGATCTGTCCTACTTCTGGTATGCTGAAGCTTAATGCTGATTCAATCCTGTGGTGGCAGGTGGGGGCAGTTGTGAGGAATGAATGGGGTAAAATGGTCCTAGCTGCATCTTTTTACTGTGGGCAATGTTTGTATATGCTTGCTGAGTTCAGGGCCTCATGTGATGGGTTGCAACTTATTATGCAGTATGGATTATCTTGTTATAGTCTTGAGATTGAGTGTGACTCTATGGTGTTGGTTAATGCTGTTTTGGGGGTTAATGATTGTCCTTGGCCTTATTTGGTTTTTATGATCAGGGAATTTTTTGAATAGATTGGATTTTTTGAATAGGGATTTTTATTGTACTTGTTTCTGTTGTGATAAGGTTTTTGAATGTACTTGGCCCTTTTTAAGTTTTCGGGATCAGATTAGGGAAGTGATGGAAAATGTGGTTTGTCAGCTGGTCCATGCTTTTTGGGAGGCTAACTCGGTTGCGGATAGCTGAGCGAATCATGCTGTAAAGTGCACGCGTGCTGTGGATTTTTCGGTTTCTTTGGGATTACCTTGTGAAGTTAAGCGTGATGTTTCTCTGGATCTCAGAGGTTTACCTATGCTTCGAAAGAGGAATGCTGTTGTTTTTGATGATACGGGGTAATTTTGTTGAGTATAATCCACTGGGGGAGTTGAAATGGAGAGATGCAGTATATGCTAGTGTTGATCTGTTGATTTTTTTGGGGTGCTTTAAATTCAGTGTTGATTTGTTTGAAGTTGAGAGTTTTGAAGAGAAGAAGTTGCTGTTGCTTTTTTATGGATCGNTAGCCAGGGAAAGTAAATGTTGTGGCAGATGCTTTGAGCCAAAAATCATCAGGTAGATTTAACTAGGTTGTGAGTGATAAGGAGAGGTTTATTTGTAGATTTGAAATCTTTGAGAGTGCAGTTGGGGATAGGAGAGACTGCAACTTTACTTGCTACACTAACATTGAAACCAGTGCTGGTGGACAGGATCAGAGAAGCACAATAGTTTGATCTCCAGATTGAGAAATTGAAGAAACAGGTGAAGACTGATTTTATTGTNTGATAAGGAGAGGTTTATTTGTAGATTTGAAATCTTTGAGAGTGCAGTTGGGGATAAGAGAGACTGCAACTTTACTTGCTATACTAACATTGAAACCAGTGCTGGTGGACAGGATCATAGAAGCACAATAGTTTGATCTCCAGATTGAGAAATTGAAGAAATAGGTGAAGACTGATTTTATTTTTGACAGTGCTGATATTTTGTTATTTGATTCTCGATTATGTGTACCTAACAATGCAGGATTAAAAAGAGAGATTCTGGAGGAAGCACACAATTTAGCATATGCTATGCATTCAGGTAGTACAAAATTGTATTGTGACCTGAGAGAGCATTATTGGTGGCCTGGGATGAAACGAGAGATAGTTGAGTTTATGGCTTGATGTTTGGTATCTCAGCAACTGAAGGCTACACATCAGAGACCAACCAAGTTATTACAACTTCTATCAATTCTAGAATGGAAATGAGAGCATGTCACTATGGATTTTACAAGTGGTTTGCCCCATACGCAGAGAGGACATTAAGCCATTTAGGTGATAGTCGATAGATTGACGAAATTTGCTCATTTTCTAACCATTAGGATTTTTTATTCCCTTGACAAGCAAGCTAGATTGTATATTGATGAGATTGTTAGACTGCATGGTGTACTTGTATCTATTATCTCTGATAAAGATTCATGCTTTACTTCAAGGTTTTGACCTAGCTTACAGACTATATTGGGCAACATTCCACCCACAAACAGATTTACAGACAAAGTGTACTATTCAAACATTGGAGGACATGCTGATAGCTTGTGTCATGGACCTTAGAGGGAACTGGGATGATTGTTTGCCTTTGATTGAATTTACTTATAATAACAGCTACCAAAGTTTAATTGAAATGACACCATATGAAGCTTTATATGGGAGGAAGTGTAGGACCCCATTGTATTGGAGTGAAGTGGGTGAGAAGAAATTATTGGGTCCAGAGATTATGCAAATGATTGTTGATCAGATTAAAGTCATATAAGAGAGATTACAAAGTGCATAGAGCATACAGAAGATTTATGCTGACAATCGTTGACGTAACTTGAAATTTGAGGTGGGTGATCAAATATTCTTACGACTATCACCTTGGAAAGGGGTCATTTGATTGGGCAGGAAAGGAAAGTTGGTTTCTAGGTATATTGGTCCATACCGCATTGTGGAGTGGATTGGAGATGTTGGATACCTGTTGAAGCTACCAGTGAAATTGTCCAGGTTGCATGATGTATTTCATGTTTCTATGCTACAAAAAATATTTGCCTGAGCCATCACATGTTTTGACTTTAGAACCGATGGAGTTAGCTGAGGATTTGACTTATGTAGAACAGTTGATTCAGATTTTGGATAGGAAGGAGAAAGTATTACGCATGAAGACGGCATCGTTGATAAAGATTTTGTGGCATAGTCACTCAGTAGAGGAAGCAACTTGGGAGACTGAGGAGAGTATGTAGGCTCAATATCCTCATTTTTTTAGTGCAGGTAGGTAATTTCGAGGATGAAATTTTTATCAGTAGGGGAGAATTGTGAGACTCGATTATGCATTGCATGCATATTAGCATAATTTGGTGGACTAAATTACAATTATGTGAAACTATTAAAGGGTTAATTTAAGTAAAACCTTCTTAGCCATGATGTGTGTGAGCATACATCGGGTATGTGGACCCCATTAGTGAAGTATTAGTGAGATCTATTTATACAATTTTATGTGTGGAGAAAATAGTGGGTGGATTTTAAAATCACTTAAGAACTTGGGGAGAGGCAAGCATAATAACTCAATTAAATGAGTCAGCCTTATATGTGTCAACATATGAAATGGGTGAGTCAATTTAAAATGCTAGGTGGTTGTGTGTGTTTAAAGTGTAGAGTGTGTGTGTGTGTGTGTGCAAATTAAGGTGTAGTAATGTGTGCGTGTGTTTAAAACATAAGTTAGTATGTGTGTGTGTATGGTTTCTTTATAGAAACCGTGAGTGAGGGATAGCAAGAGAGAGAGAGAAGAAAATATATGTGTATGTGTGTTCTTGAGCCGTGAGCAAGGAGAAAGAGAGGGAGAAAGAAACCAAGCTTTTGGTGGGTGTTCCTAGTTCAAAGCGAGAGGAAGAAGAAAGAAATAAAAAGTAGGAACTTGGGGGAGCTTCCATGCCAGATTGAGAGTGAGAGAAGGCAAGAAGAAGGTGGGGAAAGAAGAAGAAGAAAGCAAGAGAAGGTAAGGGTGTGTGTGTGTGTGTTAATTTTAGTGTGTGTGACTAATTTTAAGCATGTGTGTGTGTGGGCTGTTTTATTTTAATTTTAAAACAGATTTTTTTGGGAGTCTAATTAAGTATATTAGGTGTAATTAAAGGGCTATTAAGTAAGGATTTCAAGTGGGTGTTCAACCGGGTGCAAGAAAAGTGTGAAAAATGAACATTTGAGATGTTCAGGATGCTTTTAGTGGGTTAGATTGAAACCGGAATTTATGGGAGTGAAATGGAGGGTTTAAGGGTTCAATTAAGGGGCTGTTTTGCATGATTAAATGTGTGTGTGAGTTTAAGTGTGGCGGTTTTAAAAGAAAAGTGCGATAGAGGTTGAAAATGGGTGTTGGTAATGCTGAAACCCTGATTTATAAATGTTATTATCAAATGTGTGAATTTTAATTCAATTGACCCGAAAATTTTGCATGCTGCATTTTAAATTGATGATTGATGTGATAATGCGAATTTCGAATGCAAATGAATATAATATCCGGTGCGAAATGTATGAAATGCCGGAAGTGCGATTTTTAGGATTTGAAGTCGAAGTGTGTGAAAATGGGCCTCTAGTCAATGTGTTTTACCTACTTATGTCTAAATGTGATTAATGTGAGTAATTTTGGAGATTTGGGGAGAAAATGTAATCCCTAAATCTAATGTACCGATGTGTGTGTGGACAGTGCAGTAACTAGGGTTACCGGGGCACTTTGGGTTGAATCATCTTGCATCGATTAGCGCATGATTAACTATTAGATATGATAAATATATTGATATTACAATTATAAATGTGTTAGGTGGAATAGGTAAGAAAATTTGTATTGGGACAGGTACGAAAACACCAAAGGGATCCACCAATAAGTCCGAAGGCCCATAAACTTGTACACTTGATGTAGGTATATATCTTTATATGCTTTGAAAATACTATTATAAGATGTTAGTAAATGATAGAATTTAATAGCAATTCTTTAGGACTATGTGCTACGTGCTTATGTGATTGAATGATGTTTTGTACTATGTATTGTGTATTGTGGAATGGGGCACATTATCTGAGACAGGAGCGTCGATGCCTGATCACTAGGCGTGTAGTGGTGTGCTAGCACTTTGGTATTCCCAAGAGGTTCGGGAGACACGGATCCATGTGGGATCGATTACCTGATAAGGGATAGTATGGATGTGTTATGGCTTGTGAATTCTTTGAAATTTGATTGATGTTGTTGTTTGATACGTGTATCTACTTAATTTTGTGTATTACTATCATTTCCACTTCATATACAACATGTATAATAACTGAGCGTGTGGTTTAGCTCACACCCTATAGTTTCTCTTTTTTCATGTACTATTGAAAGAGTTGTAGATTAGTCCACTGTCCAGTCAGTTAAGTATTATCTCATGGAGTTGAATTCAGTTTGTAGTAGTCCAACGAAGTTAATGTGATAGTACTCAGGTTGTATGTCCATTCATTATGTATTTAGTTTTAATAAGTGAGTGATACATGTTGAGTGTTTGTATAATTATTTGCTAGGTTGTATATTATGTTAAGTGAGAGATTGTTATAGCGAGTTATTGGTGTATAATTGTAAACAGACTCAACAAGCATACTTTGTGATGTATGCTATGTGGGTATGAGATTTTATATATGTACATAACTTGGAAAAACAAACAGATGGTACATGTGTTATATATGGTATCGGTTATAAGTCAGGTATTACCATCATGTTTAATGATTAAGGGTGATGAGTGGTGTTATTGCACCAGTGGGATTATTTAGTGTTTTATTAATCCAGATTATATATATGTAAACAGGTGTATCAAAAACTTAATCACGTCTCATCTTTGAGAGACCGGGATGGGGCGTGACACATATCATATTGGAATACATTTATGGATAAGAGTTGAATACATTTACATAGACTTGATCTGTTGTACGAACAAAAAGTTAAGAATTTTATTAAGTTTGCGTGTGAAAATAAACCACATGCACTGGAATTCACGTGCCCATGCACAAAATGTCGTAATGTTAAAGGGTAAAAGTGGAACTTCAGGTTGAAAAACTAATTAAAACTTCAGCGACTTATATTTTGATTTAGAAGAGATATTCTATTATTGTATTATTTGTCTCCATGAATATTAAGTATTTGCAATCTTAAAAGGTTCGTAATGCATCTAGTACTCATAATATAAACTCTCATCGATCATTGATGAGGGGCGAATCAAAAAGTCCAGCAGTGCAAGACACAGAGTTTTGAGGTCATTCTAGAGCATCTTCATTTGGTCAAGTGAGTCAATAAATGGAATAGTAGGTCAAATATTACATGTATTTGTTGACTGGTATTGATCTTGTTGCAATTACTTTGGTTTAAATGAGTGTAATGGATTTTTGGTGCTGGAAATCTTATGGCAAATCCTCTTATATGAAGCAAGTTCTAGAAATGAAAAACATATAGGAAGCATAGAAAAAGCTGAGAATTACTTTTAAGGAAATGGTTTGATAAGGATAGCTGAGAATTACTTTTAAGCATAGAAAAATTTACCACCCTTACTCCAAAAAGAGCAGCAACACTGTCCAATAATAGGTGGCAAGTTGACCAGGTGACCATTCCATAAGGTAAAAAGTTCAAATTATTAGGCTAGGATGATATAGTGTGCTACTATTGGTTCACACAATGATGATACACTATTAGCAAAAACAGGGATACTTTGCAAAACAGAGTTCCAACGCACCAACGTCATATATACAAAAGTGAAACTGCATCCTATCAGCACTGTCAGCCCATTTTTTATGCTTCAAGATAGACATCTGACTGGAATGTATCACAGTTATACCCAGATAGATAAAAATGGTACAGTGCTATTAGGTTCTCCATAATTTTTACAACTTTTTAAGGATACAGAAAAGAACATGTAGCCCACATAGCTTAGAAAAGTAAAAAAAGCCCTGCTTCAAAATGATTACGATACAGTTTGACCATTGCACCTGTACTGAGACTTTAATAATAAGCGCACATGCACCCAATTTGAAAAAAGCCCACCCTCTTTAAGAATAAGTAGATTATGTTGATAGAGTCTCTTTATTCTTTCTTTTAATTTTAAGTGATAAGATTTGAATTCTAACCCTTACCTCATCCTAGGGTATAATTTGGGCTGCTCAACTTTAATCCAACATCAAATGATAATTTTTCATTTTTATTGTTTTTTGTGGAATTCATGTGTTAAATTATATTAAATATAGGTTCATTGACAAAAGAGAGCGAAATTTTAGCGTGTTAATAACCATGCAGCGAAATTCCCGCCCAAGTGACTCTACCTCTTAATCCTAAGTTTCAGGATGATGCTGTTAGGAAAGTTCTGCTAGATTTTTTGAAAATTAAATTTTCTTGTTCTGTTGTCTTGTCGGTTGTTTGGGTTAAATGGATCTGTCCTACTTCTGGTATGCTGAAGCTTAATGCTGATTCAATCCTGTGGTGGCAGGTGGGGGCAGTTGTGAGGAATGAATGGGGTAAAATGGTCCTAGCTGCATCTTTTTACTGTGGGCAATGTTTGTATATGCTTGCTGAGTTCAGGGCCTCATGTGATGGGTTGCAACTTATTATGCAGTATGGATTATCTTGTTATAGTCTTGAGATTGAGTGTGACTCTATGGTGTTGGTTAATGCTGTTTTGGGGGTTAATGATTGTCCTTGGCCTTATTTGGTTTTTATGATCAGGGAATTTTTTGAATAGATTGGATTTTTTGAATAGGGATTTTTATTGTACTTGTTTCTGTTGTGATAAGGTTTTTGAATGTACTTGGCCCTTTTTAAGTTTTCGGGATCAGATTAGGGAAGTGATGGAAAATGTGGTTTGTCAGCTGGTCCATGCTTTTTGGGAGGCTAACTCGGTTGCGGATAGCTGAGCGAATCATGCTGTAAAGTGCACGCGTGCTGTGGATTTTTCGGTTTCTTTGGGATTACCTTGTGAAGTTAAGCGTGATGTTTCTCTGGATCTCAGAGGTTTACCTATGCTTCGAAAGAGGAATGCTGTTGTTTTTGATGATACGGGGTAATTTTGTTGAGTATAATCCACTGGGGGAGTTGAAATGGAGAGATGCAGTATATGCTAGTGTTGATCTGTTGATTTTTTTGGGGTGCTTTAAATTCAGTGTTGATTTGTTTGAAGTTGAGAGTTTTGAAGAGAAGAAGTTGCTGTTGCTTTTTTATGGATCGGAGGATGTTGCTGAAGCTTGTTTTTGGAGGATGTTGCTGAGGCCACTGGCGGATCCACAGTGGGGGCAGCTGCCCCAACTGGAATTTTAAAAATTTTTGGGAATTAAGTATAATTTTAAAAAATTTAGAATTTATTAGAGATTTGTCCCCACTAATTTTTTGTTTAAAAGATTTAAGGGTAATTATGTTATTTTGATAAATATATGAGTCTCACTTGTAAATATCAATAGAAGATGATATCAAAAATTTGGACATTTAAAAATTAACTAATATGCTACGAAATAGGTTAGCTCTCTCATTTGTATTATGTCTATACATTGAACTAAATTTAGGGCTTGTAGTCTTCTTCTTTGTTTTATGTTTATATGTTAGAATTGAAAATTAGGGTTTAAAGTCCTCATTTGTGGTTTATTTTTTAAATGTTGAATTGAAATTAGCGTCTGTAGCTCTGTATTGTATTTTATTTGTTAGATGTTGAATTGAAAATATGAAATTGAGGCTTGTAATCANTACATGTGTTATATATGGTATCGGTTATAAGTCAGGTATTACCATCATGTTTAATGATTAATGGTGATGGGTGGTGTTGTTGCACCAGTGGGATTATTTAGTGTTTTATTAATCCAGATTATATATATGTAAACAGGTGTATCAAAAACTTAATCGCNTTATGGCTTGATGTTTGGTATCTCAGCAACTGAAGGCTACACATCAGAGACCAACCAAGTTATTACAACTTCTATCAATTCTAGAATGGAAATGAGAGCATGTCACTATGGATTTTACAAGTGGTTTGCCCCATACGCAGAGAGGACATTAAGCCATTTAGGTGATAGTCGATAGATTGACGAAATTTGCTCATTTTCTAACCATTAGGATTTTTNTTATGGCTTGATGTTTGGTATCTCAGCAACTGAAGGCTACACATCAGAGACCAACCGGGTTATTACAACTTCTATCAATTCTAGAATGGAAATGAGAGCATGTCACTATGGATTTTACGAGTGGTTTGCCCCATACGCAGAGAGGACATTAAGCCATTTAGGTGATAGTCGATAGATTGACAAAATTTGCTCATTTTCTAACCATTAGGATTTCTNGTGTTATATATGGTATCGGTTATAAGTCAGGTATTACCATCATGTTTAATGATTAAGGGTGATGAGTGGTGTTATTGCACCAGTGGGATTATTTAGTGTTTTATTAATCCAGATTATATATATGTAAACAGGTGTATCAAAAACTTAATCACNTTGATGAGATTGTTAGACTGCATGGTGTACTTGTATCTATTATCTCTGATAAAGATCCATGTTTTACTTCAAGGTTTTGACCTAGCTTACAGACTATATTGGGCAACATTCCACCCACAAACAGATTTATANTCCCTTGACAAGCAAGCTAGATTGTATATTGATGAGATTGTTAGACTGCATGGTGTACTTGTATCTATTATCTCTGATAAAGATTCATGCTTTACTTCAAGGTTTTGACCTAGCTTACAGACTATATTGGGCAACATTCCACCCACAAACAGATTTACAGACAAAGTGTACTATTCAAACATTGGAGGACATGCTGATAGCTTGTGTCATGGACCTTAGAGGGAACTGGGATGATTGTTTGCCTTTGATTGAATTTACTTATAATAACAGCTACCAAAGTTTAATTGAAATGACACCATATGAAGCTTTATATGGGAGGAAGTGTAGGACCCCATTGTATTGGAGTGAAGTGGGTGAGAAGAAATTATTGGGTCCAGAGATTATGCAAATGATTGTTGATCAGATTAAAGTCATATAAGAGAGATTACAAAGTGCATAGAGCATACAGAAGATTTATGCTGACAATCGTTGACGTAACTTGAAATTTGAGGTGGGTGATCAAATATTCTTACGACTATCACCTTGGAAAGGGGTCATTTGATTGGGCAGGAAAGGAAAGTTGGTTTCTAGGTATATTGGTCCATACCGCATTGTGGAGTGGATTGGAGATGTTGGATACCTGTTGAAGCTACCAGTGAAATTGTCCAGGTTGCATGATGTATTTCATGTTTCTATGCTACAAAAAATATTTGCCTGAGCCATCACATGTTTTGACTTTAGAACCGATGGAGTTAGCTGAGGATTTGACTTATGTAGAACAGTTGATTCAGATTTTGGATAGGAAGGAGAAAGTATTACGCATGAAGACGGCATCGTTGATAAAGATTTTGTGGCATAGTCACTCAGTAGAGGAAGCAACTTGGGAGACTGAGGAGAGTATGTAGGCTCAATATCCTCATTTTTTTAGTGCAGGTAGGTAATTTCGAGGATGAAATTTTTATCAATAGGGGAGAGTTGTGAGACTCGATTATGCATTGCATGCATATTAGCATAATTTGGTGGACTAAATTACAATTATGTGAAACTATTAAAGGGTTAATTTAAGTAAAACCTTCTTAGCCATGATGTGTGTGAGCATACATCGGGTATGTGGACCCCATTAGTGAAGTATTAGTGAGATCTATTTATACAATTTTATGTGTGGAGAAAATAGTGGGTGGATTTTAAAATCACTTAAGAACTTGGGGAGAGGCAAGCATAATAACTCAATTAAATGAGTCAGCCTTATATGTGTCAACATATGAAATGGGTGAGTCAATTTAAAATGCTAGGTGGTTGTGTGTGTTTAAAGTGTAGAGTGTGTGTGTGTGTGTGTGCAAATTAAGGTGTAGTAATGTGTGCGTGTGTTTAAAACATAAGTTAGTATGTGTGTGTGTATGGTTTCTTTATAGAAACCGTGAGTGAGGGATAGCAAGAGAGAGAGAGAAGAAAATATATGTGTATGTGTGTTCTTGAGCCGTGAGCAAGGAGAAAGAGAGGGAGAAAGAAACCAAGCTTTTGGTGGGTGTTCCTAGTTCAAAACGAGAGGAAGAAGAAAGAAAAAAAAAGTAGGAACTTGGGGGAGCTTCCATGCCAGATTGAGAGTGAGAGAAGGCAAGAAAAAGGTGGGGAAAGAAGAAGAAGAAAGCAAGAGAAGGTAAGGGTGTGTGTGTGTGTTAATTTTAGTGTGTGTGACTAATTTTAAGCATGTGTGTGTGTGGGCTGTTTTATTTTAATTTTAAAACAGATTTTTTTGGGAGTCTAATTAAGTATATTAGGTGTAATTAAAGGGCTATTAAGTAAGGATTTCAAGTGGGTGTTCAACCGGGTGCAAGAAAAGTGTGAAAAATGAACATTTGAGATGTTCAGGATGCTTTTAGTGGGTTAGATTGAAACCGGAATTTATGGGAGTGAAATGGAGGGTTTAAGGGTTCAATTAAGGGGCTGTTTTGCATGATTAAATGTGTGTGTGAGTTTAAGTGTGGCGGTTTTAAAAGAAAAGTGCGATAGAGGTTGAAAATGGGTGTTGGTAATGCTGAAACCCTGATTTATAAATGTTATTATCAAATGTGTGAATTTTAATTCAATTGACCCGAAAATTTTGCATGCTGCATTTTAAATTGATGATTGATGTGATAATGCGAATTTCGAATGCAAATGAATATAATATCCGGTGCGAAATGTATGAAATGCCGGAAGTGCGATTTTTAGGATTTGAAGTCGAAGTGTGTGAAAATGGGCCTCTAGTCAATGTGTTTTACCTACTTATGTCTAAATGTGATTAATGTGAGTAATTTTGGAGATTTGGGGAGAAAATGTAATCCCTAAATCTAATGTACCGATGTGTGTGTGGACAGTGCAGTAACTAGGGTTACCGGGGCACTTTGGGTTGAATCATCTTGCATCGATTAGCGCATGATTAACTATTAGATATGATAAATATATTGATATTACAATTATAAATGTGTTAGGTGGAATAGGTAAGAAAATTTGTATTGGGACAGGTACGAAAACACCAAAGGGATCCACCAATAAGTCCGAAGGCCCATAAACTTGTACACTTGATGTAGGTATATATCTTTATATGCTTTGAAAATACTATTATAAGATGTTAGTAAATGATAGAATTTAATAGCAATTCTTTAGGACTATGTGCTACGTGCTTATGTGATTGAATGATGTTTTGTACTATGTATTGTGTATTGTGGAATGGGGCACATTATCTGAGACAGGAGCGTCGATGCCTGATCACTAGGCGTGTAGTGGTGTGCTAGCACTTTGGTATTCCCAAGAGGTTCGGGAGACACGGATCCATGTGGGATCGATTACCTGATAAGGGATAGTATGGATGTGTTATGGCTTGTGAATTCTTTGAAATTTGATTGATGTTGTTGTTTGATACGTGTATCTACTTAATTTTGTGTATTACTATCATTTCCACTTCATATACAACATGTATAATAACTGAGCGTGTGGTTTAGCTCACACCCTATAGTTTCTCTTTTTTCATGTACTATTGAAAGAGTTGTAGATTAGTCCACTGTCCAGTCAGTTAAGTATTATCTCATGGAGTTGAATTCAGTTTGTAGTAGTCCAACGAAGTTAATGTGATAGTACTCAGGTTGTATGTCCATTCATTATGTATTTAGTTTTAATAAGTGAGTGATACATGTTGAGTGTTTGTATAATTATTTGCTAGGTTGTATATTATGTTAAGTGAGAGATTGTTATAGCGAGTTATTGGTGTATAATTGTAAACAGACTCAACAAGCATACTTTGTGATGTATGCTATGTGGGTATGAGATTTTATATATGTACATAACTTGGAAAAACAAACAGATGGTACATGTGTTATATATGGTATCGGTTATAAGTCAGGTATTACCATCATGTTTAATGATTAATGGTGATGGGTGGTGTTGTTGCACCAGTGGGATTATTTAGTGTTTTATTAATCCAGATTATATATATGTAAACAGGTGTATCAAAAACTTAATCGCGTCTCATCTTTGAGAGACCGGGATGGGGCGTGACACATATCATATTGGAATACATTTATGGATAAGAGTTGAATACATTTACATAGACTTGATCTGTTGTACGAACAAGAAATTAAGAATTTTATTAAGTTTGCATGTGAAAATAAACCACATGCACTGGAATTCACGTGCCCATGCAAAAAATGTCGTAATGTTAAAGGGTAAAAGTGGAACTTCAGGTTGAAAAGCTAATTAAAACTTCAGCGACTTATATTTTGATTTAGAAGAGATATTCTATTATTGTATTATTTGTCTCCATGAATATTAAGTATTTGCAATCTTAAAAGGTTCGTAATGCATCTAGTACTCATAATATAAACTCTCATCGATCATTGATGAGGGGCGAATCAAAAAGTCCAGCAGTGCAAGACACAGAGTTTTGAGGTCATTCTAGAGCATCTTCATTTGGTCAAGTGAGTCAATAAATGGAATAGTAGGTCAAATATTACATGTATTTGTTGACTGGTATTGATCTTGTTGCAATTACTTTGGTTTAAATGAGTGTAATGGATTTTTGGTGCTGGAAATCTTATGGCAAATCCTCTTATATGAAGCAAGTTCTAGAAATGAAAAACATATAGGAAGCATAGAAAAAGCTGAGAATTACTTTTAAGGAAATGGTTTGATAAGGATAGCTGAGAATTACTTTTAAGCATAGAAAAATTTACCACCCTTACTCCAAAAAGAGCAGCAACACTGTCCAATAATAGGTGGCAAGTTGACCAGGTGACCATTCCATAAGGTAAAAAGTTCAAATTATTAGGCTAGGATGATATAGTGTGCTACTATTGGTTCACACAATGATGATACACTATTAGCAAAAACAGGGATACTTTGCAAAACAGAGTTCCAACGCACCAACGTCATATATACAAAAGTGAAACTGCATCCTATCAGCACTGTCAGCCCATTTTTTATGCTTCAAGATAGACATCTGACTGGAATGTATCACAGTTATACCCAGATAGATAAAAATGGTACAGTGCTATTAGGTTCTCCATAATTTTTACAACTTTTTAAGGATACAGAAAAGAACATGTAGCCCACATAGCTTAGAAAAGTAAAAAAAGCCCTGCTTCAAAATGATTACGATACAGTTTGACCATTGCACCTGTACTGAGACTTTAATAATAAGCGCACATGCACCCAATTTGAAAAAAGCCCACCCTCTTTAAGAATAAGTAGATTATGTTGATAGAGTCTCTTTATTCTTTCTTTTAATTTTAAGTGATAAGATTTGAATTCTAACCCTTACCTCATCCTAGGGTATAATTTGGGCTGCTCAACTTTAATCCAACATCAAATGATAATTTTTCATTTTTATTGTTTTTTGTGGAATTCATGTGTTAAATTATATTAAATATAGGTTCATTGACAAAAGAGAGCGAAATTTTAGCGTGTTAATAACCATGCAGCGAAATTCCCGCCCAAGTGACTCTACCTCTTAATCCTAAGTTTCAGGATGATGCTGTTAGGAAAGTTCTGCTAGATTTTTTGAAAATTAAATTTTCTTGTTCTGTTGTCTTGTCGGTTGTTTGGGTTAAATGGATCTGTCCTACTTCTGGTATGCTGAAGCTTAATGCTGATTCAATCCTGTGGTGGCAGGTGGGGGCAGTTGTGAGGAATGAATGGGGTAAAATGGTCCTAGCTGCATCTTTTTACTGTGGGCAATGTTTGTATATGCTTGCTGAGTTCAGGGCCTCATGTGATGGGTTGCAACTTATTATGCAGTATGGATTATCTTGTTATAGTCTTGAGATTGAGTGTGACTCTATGGTGTTGGTTAATGCTGTTTTGGGGGTTAATGATTGTCCTTGGCCTTATTTGGTTTTTATGATCAGGGAATTTTTTGAATAGATTGGATTTTTTGAATAGGGATTTTTATTGTACTTGTTTCTGTTGTGATAAGGTTTTTGAATGTACTTGGCCCTTTTTAAGTTTTCGGGATCAGATTAGGGAAGTGATGGAAAATGTGGTTTGTCAGCTGGTCCATGCTTTTTGGGAGGCTAACTCGGTTGCGGATAGCTGAGCGAATCATGCTGTAAAGTGCACGCGTGCTGTGGATTTTTCGGTTTCTTTGGGATTACCTTGTGAAGTTAAGCGTGATGTTTCTCTGGATCTCAGAGGTTTACCTATGCTTCGAAAGAGGAATGCTGTTGTTTTTGATGATACGGGGTAATTTTGTTGAGTATAATCCACTGGGGGAGTTGAAATGGAGAGATGCAGTATATGCTAGTGTTGATCTGTTGATTTTTTTGGGGTGCTTTAAATTCAGTGTTGATTTGTTTGAAGTTGAGAGTTTTGAAGAGAAGAAGTTGCTGTTGCTTTTTTATGGATCGGAGGATGTTGCTGAAGCTTGTTTTTGGAGGATGTTGCTGAGGCCACTGGCGGATCCACAGTGGGGGCAGCTGCCCCAACTGGAATTTTAAAAATTTTTGGGAATTAAGTATAATTTTAAAAAATTTAGAATTTATTAGAGATTTGTCCCCACTAATTTTTTGTTTAAAAGATTTAAGGGTAATTATGTTATTTTGATAAATATATGAGTCTCACTTGTAAATATCAATAGAAGATGATATCAAAAATTTGGACATTTAAAAATTAACTAATATGCTACGAAATAGGTTAGCTCTCTCATTTGTATTATGTCTATACATTGAACTAAATTTAGGGCTTGTAGTCTTCTTCTTTGTTTTATGTTTATATGTTAGAATTGAAAATTAGGGTTTAAAGTCCTCATTTGTGGTTTATTTTTTAAATGTTGAATTGAAATTAGCGTCTGTAGCTCTGTATTGTATTTTATTTGTTAGATGTTGAATTGAAAATATGAAATTGAGGCTTGTAATCATCTCTTTATGTTTTATTTTCTATGTATTGAATTGAAATTAGAATTTGTAGTCCTCTATTTTTTTTTATGTTGAAATAAAATTAGGGCTTGTAGTCCTCTTCTATGATTTATTTTTTTATATATTTAATTGATATTTGGGTTTGTAGTCCTCTCTAGTATTTTATTTTTATATGTTGAATTGAAATTAAGACTTGTAGTTATCTCATTTGTTTTGTTTTTATTTGTAGAATTGGAATTGAGACTTGTAGTCTTCAATATAATTAGACTAAATTATTTTGATTTAGTAGTTTGAATAGTTTTATTGTGATAAATTAAGTACTTCATATACCTAGGTTTAGTTTACCTGAACAATTATAGTTTAAGTTAGAGTTGCAATAATAATTATTGGTCTTTAAATAAACACCGTAAAATAGTTTCGGTCACCTAAATTTTAAAAGGAAGTCGTTGATTAAATAAGTGCCGCTTCAACGTTTAGTAAACGTTACTTTAATTTTTGTGGCGTTTAAATATACGCCAAAAATTTTTTCGACAAAGGATTTGATGGCGTTAATAACAAACGCTGGTAAATGTTTTTTTTCTTGTAGTAGTCCCTCAGCATTTTGAGTAGTTGAGTGAGATGTAAATCCTTTTGATACAACTGGTGGTCGCATTGTATAGTTAAAACACATTTACTTTTAAAGTTTAGTAATGTTACGCTGATCAAATTTTTGGATTAAATTTAGAGTTCAAATGATATGACAGCTGACTTTGACTTCTTTATTTGGTATGATATCATTTAGGGCCCAATAAAGACTACAAATAATATGCTATAATATCTTTTGGGCTCTAAATTTGATTCTAAAATTTGGTCAGCGTAATATTACTGTTTAAAGTTGCTTCTTTTTATTAATAGAATTTATTCACTTTTCGGAATAATATACAGCCAATTATAACTCAATATTTTTTTTTATCTTAACCCAAGTATATACATGAACTTATATTAAACAACAAATTCGTTGTATTAGTCTCTATTAAATATATACGCATGAAATCAACACTATATATAAAGGGATGGGTGGGTTGTGGAGTTCTCTCCCTTTATTAGTAGTTTTTGGTATTATATTTCAACTCTTTTTATTTTTTTTTTATTTAACTTGGGCTAAGTATTTAGCTACCCATATCTAACCACTTAATTTTATTTAGTCTATTTGTTTTTCACTTTTTTATCTTTTTTTTTCTATTTGCACACTAATATCCGGTGAACACGACCCCTAGTATAGATAACTTGATTTGTCCCACATTTTTTTCTGTGGCATCTCAATCTTTCATAAATAAAACTACAAACCAACAGTTTAAAAAAAAAAGAAGAAAAACTCTAGCCCAAATGGTTCACATACAATGCATGGCATGCTTGCAGCGNTATGGATGTGTTATGGCTTGTGAATTCTTTGAAATTTGATTGATGTTGTTGTTTGATACGTGTATCTACTTAATTTTGTGTATTACTATCATTTCCACTTCATATACAACATGTATAATAACTGAGCGTGTGGTTTAGCTCACACCCTATAGTTTCTCTTTTTTCATGTACTATTGAAAGAGTTGTAGATTAGTCCACTGTCCAGTCAGTTAAGTATTATCTCATGGAGTTGAATTCAGTTTGTAGTAGTCCAACGAAGTTAATGTGATAGTACTCAGGTTGTATGTCCATTCATTATGTATTTAGTTTTAATAAGTGAGTGATACATGTTGAGTGTTTGTATAATTATTTGCTAGGTTGTATATTATGTTAAGTGAGAGATTGTTATAGCGAGTTATTGGTGTATAATTATAAACAGACTCAACAAGCATACTTTGTGATGTATGCTATGTGGGTATGAGATTTTATATATGTACATAACTTGGAAAAACAAACAGATGGTACATGTGTTATATATGGTATCGGTTATAAGTCAGGTATTACCATCATGTTTAATGATTAAGGGTGATGAGTGGTGTTATTGCACCAGTGGGATTATTTAGTGTTTTATTAATCCAGATTATATATATGTAAACAGGTGTATCAAAAACTTAATCACGTCTCATCTTTGAGAGACCGGGATGGGGCGTGACACATATCATATTGGAATACATTTATGGATAAGAGTTGAATACATTTACATAGACTTGATCTGTTGTACGAACAAAAAGTTAAGAATTTTATTAAGTTTGCGTGTGAAAATAAACCACATGCACTGGAATTCACGTGCCCATGCACAAAATGTCGTAATGTTAAAGGGTAAAAGTGGAACTTCAGGTTGAAAAACTAATTAAAACTTCAGCGACTTATATTTTGATTTAGAAGAGATATTCTATTATTGTATTATTTTTNAGGTTTTGACCTAGCTTACAGACTATATTGGGCAACATTCCACCCACAAACAGATTTATAGACAAAGTGTACTATTCAAACATTGGAGGACATGCTGATAGCTTGTGTCATGGACCTTAGAGGGAACTGGGATGATTGTTTGCCTTTGATTGAATTTACTTATAATAACAGCTACCAAAGTTTAATTGAAATGACACCATATGAAGCTTTATATGGGAGGAAGTGTAGGACCCCATTGTACTGGAGTGAAGTGGGTGAGAAGAAATTATTGGGTCCAGAGATTATGCAAATGATTGTTGATCAGATTAAAGTCATATAAGAGAGATTACAAAGTGCACAGAGCAAACAGAAGATTTATGCTGACAATCGTTGACGTAACTTGAAATTTGAGGTGGGTGATCAAATATTCTTACGACTATCACCTTGGAAAGGGGTCATTTGATTGGGCAGGAAAGGAAAGTTGGTTTCTAGGTATATTGGTCCATACCGCATTGTGGAGTGGATTGGAGATGTTGGATACCTGTTGAAGTTACCAGTGAAATTGTCCAGGTTGCATGATGTATTTCATGTTTCTATGCTACAAAAAATATTTGCCTGAGCCATCACATGTTTTGACTTTAGAACCGATGGAGTTAGCTGAGGATTTGACTTATGTAGAACAGTTGATTCAGATTTTGGATAGGAAGGAGAAAGTATTACGCATGAAGACGGCATCGTTGATAAAGATTTTGTGGCATAGTCACTCAGTAGAGGAAGCAACTTGGGAGACTGAGGAGAGTATGTAGGCTCAATATCCTCATTTTTTTAGTGCAGGTAGGTAATTTCGAGGATGAAATTTTTATCAATAGGGGAGAGTTGTGAGACTCGATTATGCATTGCATGCATATTAGCATAATTTGGTGGACTAAATTACAATTATGTGAAACTATTAAAGGGTTAATTTAAGTAAAACCTTCTTAGCCATGATGTGTGTGAGCATACATCGGGTATGTGGACCCCATTAGTGAAGTATTAGTGAGATCTATTTATACAATTTTATGTGTGGAGAAAATAGTGGGTGGATTTTAAAATCACTTAAGAACTTGGGGAGAGGCAAGCATAATAACTCAATTAAATGAGTCAGCCTTATATGTGTCAACATATGAAATGGGTGAGTCAATTTAAAATGCTAGGTGGTTGTGTGTGTTTAAAGTGTAGAGTGTGTGTGTGTGTGTGTGCAAATTAAGGTGTAGTAATGTGTGCGTGTGTTTAAAACATAAGTTAGTATGTGTGTGTGTATGGTTTCTTTATAGAAACCGTGAGTGAGGGATAGCAAGAGAGAGAGAGAAGAAAATATATGTGTATGTGTGTTCTTGAGCCGTGAGCAAGGAGAAAGAGAGGGAGAAAGAAACCAAGCTTTTGGTGGGTGTTCCTAGTTCAAAGCGAGAGGAAGAAGAAAGAAATAAAAAGTAGGAACTTGGGGGAGCTTCCATGCCAGATTGAGAGTGAGAGAAGGCAAGAAGAAGGTGGGGAAAGAAGAAGAAGAAAGCAAGAGAAGGTAAGGGTGTGTGTGTGTGTGTTAATTTTAGTGTGTGTGACTAATTTTAAGCATGTGTGTGTGTGGGCTGTTTTATTTTAATTTTAAAACAGATTTTTTTGGGAGTCTAATTAAGTATATTAGGTGTAATTAAAGGGCTATTAAGTAAGGATTTCAAGTGGGTGTTCAACCGGGTGCAAGAAAAGTGTGAAAAATGAACATTTGAGATGTTCAGGATGCTTTTAGTGGGTTAGATTGAAACCGGAATTTATGGGAGTGAAATGGAGGGTTTAAGGGTTCAATTAAGGGGCTGTTTTGCATGATTAAATGTGTGTGTGAGTTTAAGTGTGGCGGTTTTAAAAGAAAAGTGCGATAGAGGTTGAAAATGGGTGTTGGTAATGCTGAAACCCTGATTTATAAATGTTATTATCAAATGTGTGAATTTTAATTCAATTGACCCGAAAATTTTGCATGCTGCATTTTAAATTGATGATTGATGTGATAATGCGAATTTCGAATGCAAATGAATATAATATCCGGTGCGAAATGTATGAAATGCCGGAAGTGCGATTTTTAGGATTTGAAGTCGAAGTGTGTGAAAATGGGCCTCTAGTCAATGTGTTTTACCTACTTATGTCTAAATGTGATTAATGTGAGTAATTTTGGAGATTTGGGGAGAAAATGTAATCCCTAAATCTAATGTACCGATGTGTGTGTGGACAGTGCAGTAACTAGGGTTACCGGGGCACTTTGGGTTGAATCATCTTGCATCGATTAGCGCATGATTAACTATTAGATATGATAAATATATTGATATTACAATTATAAATGTGTTAGGTGGAATAGGTAAGAAAATTTGTATTGGGACAGGTACGAAAACACCAAAGGGATCCACCAATAAGTCCGAAGGCCCATAAACTTGTACACTTGATGTAGGTATATATCTTTATATGCTTTGAAAATACTATTATAAGATGTTAGTAAATGATAGAATTTAATAGCAATTCTTTAGGACTATGTGCTACGTGCTTATGTGATTGAATGATGTTTTGTACTATGTATTGTGTATTGTGGAATGGGGCACATTATCTGAGACAGGAGCGTCGATGCCTGATCACTAGGCGTGTAGTGGTGTGCTAGCACTTTGGTATTCCCAAGAGGTTCGGGAGACACGGATCCATGTGGGATCGATTACCTGATAAGGGATAGTATGGATGTGTTATGGCTTGTGAATTCTTTGAAATTTGATTGATGTTGTTGTTTGATACGTGTATCTACTTAATTTTGTGTATTACTATCATTTCCACTTCATATACAACATGTATAATAACTGAGCGTGTGGTTTAGCTCACACCCTATAGTTTCTCTTTTTTCATGTACTATTGAAAGAGTTGTAGATTAGTCCACTGTCCAGTCAGTTAAGTATTATCTCATGGAGTTGAATTCAGTTTGTAGTAGTCCAACGAAGTTAATGTGATAGTACTCAGGTTGTATGTCCATTCATTATGTATTTAGTTTTAATAAGTGAGTGATACATGTTGAGTGTTTGTATAATTATTTGCTAGGTTGTATATTATGTTAAGTGAGAGATTGTTATAGCGAGTTATTGGTGTATAATTGTAAACAGACTCAACAAGCATACTTTGTGATGTATGCTATGTGGGTATGAGATTTTATATATGTACATAACTTGGAAAAACAAACAGATGGTACATGTGTTATATATGGTATCGGTTATAAGTCAGGTATTACCATCATGTTTAATGATTAATGGTGATGGGTGGTGTTATTGCACCAGTGGGATTATTTAGTGTTTTATTAATCCAGATTATATATATGTAAACAGGTGTATCAAAAACTTAATCACGTCTCATCTTTGAGAGACCGGGATGGGGCGTGACACATATCATATTGGAATACATTTATGGATAAGAGTTGAATACATTTACATAGACTTGATCTGTTGTACGAACAAGAAATTAAGAATTTTATTAAGTTTGCATGTGAAAATAAACCACATGCACTGGAATTCACGTGCCCATGCAAAAAATGTCGTAATGTTAAAGGGTAAAAGTGGAACTTCAGGTTGAAAAACTAATTAAAACTTCAGCGACTTATATTTTGATTTAGAAGAGATATTCTATTATTGTATTATTTTTCTCCATGAATATTAAGTATTTGCAATCTTAAAAGGTTCGTAATGCATCTAGTACTCATAATATAAACTCTCATCGATCATTGATGAGGGGCGAATCAAAAAGTCCAGCAGTGCAAGACACAGAGTTTTGAGGTCATTCTAGAGCATCTTCATTTGGTCAAGTGAGTCAATAAATGGAATAGTAGGTCAAATATTACATGTATTTGTTGACTGGTATTGATCTTGTTGCAATTACTTTGGTTTAAATGAGTGTAATGGATTTTTGGTGCTGGAAATCTTATGGCAAATCCTCTTATATGAAGCAAGTTCTAGAAATGAAAAACATATAGGAAGCATAGAAAAAGCTGAGAATTACTTTTAAGGAAATGGTTTGATAAGGATAGCTGAGAATTACTTTTAAGCATAGAAAAATTTACCACCCTTACTCCAAAAAGAGCAGCAACACTGTCCAATAATAGGTGGCAAGTTGACCAGGTGACCATTCCATAAGGTAAAAAGTTCAAATTATTAGGCTAGGATGATATAGTGTGCTACTATTGGTTCACACAATGATGATACACTATTAGCAAAAACAGGGATACTTTGCAAAACAGAGTTCCAACGCACCAACGTCATATATACAAAAGTGAAACTGCATCCTATCAGCACTGTCAGCCCATTTTTTATGCTTCAAGATAGACATCTGACTGGAATGTATCACAGTTATACCCAGATAGATAAAAATGGTACAGTGCTATTAGGTTCTCCATAATTTTTACAACTTTTTAAGGATACAGAAAAGAACATGTAGCCCACATAGCTTAGAAAAGTAAAAAAAGCCCTGCTTCAAAATGATTACGATACAGTTTGACCATTGCACCTGTACTGAGACTTTAATAATAAGCGCACATGCACCCAATTTGAAAAAAGCCCACCCTCTTTAAGAATAAGTAGATTATGTTGATAGAGTCTCTTTATTCTTTCTTTTAATTTTAAGTGATAAGATTTGAATTCTAACCCTTACCTCATCCTAGGGTATAATTTGGGCTGCTCAACTTTAATCCAACATCAAATGATAATTTTTCATTTTTATTGTTTTTTGTGGAATTCATGTGTTAAATTATATTAAATATAGGTTCATTGACAAAAGAGAGCGAAATTTTAGCGTGTTAATAACCATGCAGCGAAATTCCCGCCCAAGTGACTCTACCTCTTAATCCTAAGTTTCAGGATGATGCTGTTAGGAAAGTTCTGCTAGATTTTTTGAAAATTAAATTTTCTTGTTCTGTTGTCTTGTCGGTTGTTTGGGTTAAATGGATCTGTCCTACTTCTGGTATGCTGAAGCTTAATGCTGATTCAATCCTGTGGTGGCAGGTGGGGGCAGTTGTGAGGAATGAATGGGGTAAAATGGTCCTAGCTGCATCTTTTTACTGTGGGCAATGTTTGTATATGCTTGCTGAGTTCAGGGCCTCATGTGATGGGTTGCAACTTATTATGCAGTATGGATTATCTTGTTATAGTCTTGAGATTGAGTGTGACTCTATGGTGTTGGTTAATGCTGTTTTGGGGGTTAATGATTGTCCTTGGCCTTATTTGGTTTTTATGATCAGGGAATTTTTTGAATAGATTGGATTTTTTGAATAGGGATTTTTATTGTACTTGTTTCTGTTGTGATAAGGTTTTTGAATGTACTTGGCCCTTTTTAAGTTTTCGGGATCAGATTAGGGAAGTGATGGAAAATGTGGTTTGTCAGCTGGTCCATGCTTTTTGGGAGGCTAACTCGGTTGCGGATAGCTGAGCGAATCATGCTGTAAAGTGCACGCGTGCTGTGGATTTTTCGGTTTCTTTGGGATTACCTTGTGAAGTTAAGCGTGATGTTTCTCTGGATCTCAGAGGTTTACCTATGCTTCGAAAGAGGAATGCTGTTGTTTTTGATGATACGGGGTAATTTTGTTGAGTATAATCCACTGGGGGAGTTGAAATGGAGAGATGCAGTATATGCTAGTGTTGATCTGTTGATTTTTTTGGGGTGCTTTAAATTCAGTGTTGATTTGTTTGAAGCTGAGAGTTTTGAAGAAAAGAAGTTGCTGTTGCTTTTTTATGGATCGGAGGATGTTGCTGAAGCTTGTTTTTGGAGGATGTTGCTGAGGCCACTGGCGGATCCACAGTGGGGGCAGCTGCCCCAACTGGAATTTTAAAATTTTTTGGGAATTAAGTATAATTTTAAAAAATTTAGAATTTATTAGAGATTTGTCCCCACTAATTTTTTGTTTAAAAGATTTAAGGGTAATTATGTTATTTTGATAAATATATGAGTCTCACTTGTAAATATCAATAGAAGATGATATCAAAAATTTGGACATTTAAAAATTAACTAATATGCTACGAAATAGGTTAGCTCTCTCATTTGTATTATGTCTATACATTGAACTAAATTTAGGGCTTGTAGTCTTCTTCTTTGTTTTATGTTTATATGTTAGAATTGAAAATTAGGGTTTAAAGTCCTCATTTGTGGTTTATTTTTTAAATGTTGAATTGAAATTAGCGTCTGTAGCTCTCTATTGTATTTTATTTGTTACATGTTGAATTGAAAATATGAAATTGAGGCTTGTAATAATCTCTTTATGTTTTATTTTCTATGTATTGAATTGAAATTAGAATTTGTAGTCCTCTATTTTTTTTTATGTTGAAATAAAATTAGGGCTTGTAGTCCTCTTCTATGATTTATTTTTTTATATATTTAATTGATATTTGGGTTTGTAGTCCTCTCTAGTATTTTATTTTTATATGTTGAATTGAAATTAAGACTTGTAGTTATCTCATTTGTTTTGTTTTTATTTGTAGAATTGGAATTGAGACTTGTAGTCTTCAATATAATTAGACTAAATTATTTTGATTTAGTAGTTTGAATAGTTTTATTGTGATAAATTAAGTACTTCATATACCTAGGTTTAGTTTACCTGAACAATTATAGTTTAAGTTAGAGTTGCAATAATAATTATTGGTCTTTAAATAAACACCGTAAAATAGTTTCGGTCACCTAAATTTTAAAAGGAAGTCGTTGATTAAATAAGTGCCGCTTCAACGTTTAGTAAACGTTACTTTAATTTTTGTGGCGTTTAAATATACGCCAAAAATTTTTTCGACAAAGGATTTGATGGCGTTAATAACAAATGCTGGTAAATGTCTTTTTTCTTGTAGTAGTCCCTCAGCATTTTGAGTAGTTGAGTGAGATGTAAATCCTTTTGATACAACTGGTGGTCGCATTGTATAGTTAAAACACATTTACTTTTAAAGTTTAGTAATGTTACGCTGATCAAATTTTTGGATTAAATTTAGAGTTCAAATGATATGACAGCTGACTTTGACTTCTTTATTTGGTATGATATCATTTAGGGCCCAATAAAGACTACAAATAATATGCTATAATATCTTTTGGGCTCTAAATTTGATTCTAAAATTTGGTCAGCGTAATATTACTGTTTAAAGTTGCTTCTTTTTATTAATAGAATTTATTCACTTTTCGGAATAATATACAGCCAATTATAACTCAATATTNTGGCAAATCCTCTTATATGAAGCAAGTTCTAGAAATGAAAAACATATAGGAAGCATAGAAAAAGCTGAGAATTACTTTTAAGGAAATGGTTTGATAAGGATAGCTGAGAATTACTTTTAAGCATAGAAAAATTTACCACCCTTACTCCAAAAAGAGCAGCAACACTGTCCAATAATAGGTGGCAAGTTGACCAGGTGACCATTCCATAAGGTAAAAAGTTCAAATTATTAGGCTAGGATGATATAGTGTGCTACTATTGGTTCACACAATGATGATACACTATTAGCAAAAACAGGGATACTTTGCAAAACAGAGTTCCAACGCACCAACGTCATATATACAAAAGTGAAACTGCATCCTATCAGCACTGTCAGCCCATTTTTTATGCTTCAAGATAGACATCTGACTGGAATGTATCACAGTTATACCCAGATAGATAAAAATGGTACAGTGCTATTAGGTTCTCCATAATTTTTACAACTTTTTAAGGATACAGAAAAGAACATGTAGCCCACATAGCTTAGAAAAGTAAAAAAAGCCCTGCTTCAAAATGATTACGATACAGTTTGACCATTGCACCTGTACTGAGACTTTAATAATAAGCGCACATGCACCCAATTTGAAAAAAGCCCACCCTCTTTAAGAATAAGTAGATTATGTTGATAGAGTCTCTTTATTCTTTCTTTTAATTTTAAGTGATAAGATTTGAATTCTAACCCTTACCTCATCCTAGGGTATAATTTGGGCTGCTCAACTTTAATCCAACATCAAATGATAATTTTTCATTTTTATTGTTTTTTGTGGAATTCATGTGTTAAATTATATTAAATATAGGTTCATTGACAAAAGAGAGCGAAATTTTAGCGTGTTAATAACCATGCAGCGAAATTCCCGCCCAAGTGACTCTACCTCTTAATCCTAAGTTTCAGGATGATGCTGTTAGGAAAGTTCTGCTAGATTTTTTGAAAATTAAATTTTCTTGTTCTGTTGTCTTGTCGGTTGTTTGGGTTAAATGGATCTGTCCTACTTCTGGTATGCTGAAGCTTAATGCTGATTCAATCCTGTGGTGGCAGGTGGGGGCAGTTGTGAGGAATGAATGGGGTAAAATGGTCCTAGCTGCATCTTTTTACTGTGGGCAATGTTTGTATATGCTTGCTGAGTTCAGGGCCTCATGTGATGGGTTGCAACTTATTATGCAGTATGGATTATCTTGTTATAGTCTTGAGATTGAGTGTGACTCTATGGTGTTGGTTAATGCTGTTTTGGGGGTTAATGATTGTCCTTGGCCTTATTTGGTTTTTATGATCAGGGAATTTTTTGAATAGATTGGATTTTTTGAATAGGGATTTTTATTGTACTTGTTTCTGTTGTGATAAGGTTTTTGAATGTACTTGGCCCTTTTTAAGTTTTCGGGATCAGATTAGGGAAGTGATGGAAAATGTGGTTTGTCAGCTGGTCCATGCTTTTTGGGAGGCTAACTCGGTTGCGGATAGCTGAGCGAATCATGCTGTAAAGTGCACGCGTGCTGTGGATTTTTCGGTTTCTTTGGGATTACCTTGTGAAGTTAAGCGTGATGTTTCTCTGGATCTCAGAGGTTTACCTATGCTTCGAAAGAGGAATGCTGTTGTTTTTGATGATACGGGGTAATTTTGTTGAGTATAATCCACTGGGGGAGTTGAAATGGAGAGATGCAGTATATGCTAGTGTTGATCTGTTGATTTTTTTGGGGTGCTTTAAATTCAGTGTTGATTTGTTTGAAGTTGAGAGTTTTGAAGAGAAGAAGTTGCTGTTGCTTTTTTATGGATCGGAGGATGTTGCTGAAGCTTGTTTTTGGAGGATGTTGCTGAGGCCACTGGCGGATCCACAGTGGGGGCAGCTGCCCCAACTGGAATTTTAAAAATTTTTGGGAATTAAGTATAATTTTAAAAAATTTAGAATTTATTAGAGATTTGTCCCCACTAATTTTTTGTTTAAAAGATTTAAGGGTAATTATGTTATTTTGATAAATATATGAGTCTCACTTGTAAATATCAATAGAAGATGATATCAAAAATTTGGACATTTAAAAATTAACTAATATGCTACGAAATAGGTTAGCTCTCTCATTTGTATTATGTCTATACATTGAACTAAATTTAGGGCTTGTAGTCTTCTTCTTTGTTTTATGTTTATATGTTAGAATTGAAAATTAGGGTTTAAAGTCCTCATTTGTGGTTTATTTTTTAAATGTTGAATTGAAATTAGCGTCTGTAGCTCTGTATTGTATTTTATTTGTTAGATGTTGAATTGAAAATATGAAATTGAGGCTTGTAATCATCTCTTTATGTTTTATTTTCTATGTATTGAATTGAAATTAGAATTTGTAGTCCTCTATTTTTTTTTATGTTGAAATAAAATTAGGGCTTGTAGTCCTCTTCTATGATTTATTTTTTTATATATTTAATTGATATTTGGGTTTGTAGTCCTCTCTAGTATTTTATTTTTATATGTTGAATTGAAATTAAGACTTGTAGTTATCTCATTTGTTTTGTTTTTATTTGTAGAATTGGAATTGAGACTTGTAGTCTTCAATATAATTAGACTAAATTATTTTGATTTAGTAGTTTGAATAGTTTTATTGTGATAAATTAAGTACTTCATATACCTAGGTTTAGTTTACCTGAACAATTATAGTTTAAGTTAGAGTTGCAATAATAATTATTGGTCTTTAAATAAACACCGTAAAATAGTTTCGGTCACCTAAATTTTAAAAGGAAGTCGTTGATTAAATAAGTGCCGCTTCAACGTTTAGTAAACGTTACTTTAATTTTTGTGGCGTTTAAATATACGCCAAAAATTTTTTCGACAAAGGATTTGATGGCGTTAATAACAAATGCTGGTAAATGTCTTTTTTCTTGTAGTAGTCCCTCAGCATTTTGAGTAGTTGAGTGAGATGTAAATCCTTTTGATACAACTGGTGGTCGCATTGTATAGTTAAAACACATTTACTTTTAAAGTTTAGTAATGTTACGCTGATCAAATTTTTGGATTAAATTTAGAGTTCAAATGATATGACAGCTGACTTTGACTTCTTTATTTGGTATGATATCATTTAGGGCCCAATAAAGACTACAAATAATATGCTATAATATCTTTTGGGCTCTAAATTTGATTCTAAAATTTGGTCAGCGTAATATTACTGTTTAAAGTTGCTTCTTTTTATTAATAGAATTTATTCACTTTTCGGAATAATATACAGCCAATTATAACTCAATATTTTTTTTTTATCTTAACCCAAGTATATACATGAACTTATATTAAACAACAAATTCGTTGTATTAGTCTCTATTAAATATATACGCATGAAATCAACACTATATATAAAGGGATGGGTGGGTTGTGGAGTTCTCTCCCTTTATTAGTAGTTTTTGGTATTATATTTCAACTCTTTTTATTTTTTTTTTATTTAACTTGGGCTAAGTATTTAGNAGGAATGCTGTTGTTTTTGATGATACGGGGTAATTTTGTTGAGTATAATCCACTGGGGGAGTTGAAATGGAGAGATGCAGTATATGCTAGTGTTGATCTGTTGATTTTTTTGGGGTGCTTTAAATTCAGTGTTGATTTGTTTGAAGCTGAGAGTTTTGAAGAAAAGAAGTTGCTGTTGCTTTTTTATGGATTGGAGGATGTTGCTGAAGCTTGTTTTTGGAGGATGTTGCTGAGGCCACTGGCGGATCCACAGTGGGGGCAGCTGCCCCAACTGGAATTTTAAAATTTTTTGGGAATTAAGTATAATTTTAAAAAATTTAGAATTTATTAGAGATTTGTCCCCACTAATTTTTTGTTTAAAAGATTTAAGGGTAATTATGTTATTTTGACAAATATATGAGTCTCACTTGTAAATATCAATAGAAGATGATATCAAAAATTTGGACATTTAAAATTTAACTAATATGCTACGAAATAGGTTAGCTCTCTCATTTGTATTATGTCTATACATTGAACTAAATTAAGGCTTGTAGTCCTCTTCTTTGCTTTATGTTTATATGTTAGAATTGAAAATTAGGGTTTAAAGTCCTCATTTGTGATTTATTTTTTAAATGTTGAATTGAAATTAGCGTCTGTAGCTCTCTATTGTATTTTATTTGTTACATGTTGAATTGAAAATATGAAATTGAGGCTTGTAATAATCTCTTTATGTTTTATTTTCTATGTATTGAATTGAAATTAGAATTTGTAGTCCTCTATTTTTTTTTATGTTGAAATAAAATTGGGGCTTATAGTCCTCTTCTATGATTTATTTTTTTATATATTTAATTGATATTTGGGTTTGTAGTCCTCTCTAGTATTTTATTTTTATATGTTGAATTGAAATTAAGACTTGTAGTTATCTCATTTGTTTTGTTTTTATTTGTAGAATTGGAATTGAGACTTGTAGTCTTCAATATAATTAGACTAAATTATTTTGATTTAGTAGTTTGAATAGTTTTATTGCGATAAATTAAGTACTTCATATACCTAGGTTTAGTTTACCTGAACAATTATAGTTTAAGTTAGAGTTGCAATAATAATTATTGGCCTTTAAATAAACACCGTAAAATAGTTTCGGTCACCTAAATTTTAAAAGAAAGTCGTTGATTAAATAAGTGCCGCTTCAACGTTTAGTAAACGTCACTTTAATTTTTGTAGCGTTTAAATATACACCGAAAATTTTTTCGACAGAGGATTTGATGGCGTTAATAACAAATGCTGGTAAATGTCTTTTTTCTTGTAGTAGTCCCTCAGCATTTTGAGTAGTTGAGTGAGATGTAAATCCTTTTGATACAACTGGTGGTCGCATTGTATAGTTAAAACACATTTACTTTTAAAGTTTAGTAATGTTACGCCGATCAAATTTTTGGATTAAATTTAGAATTCAAATGATATGACAGCTGACTTGGACTTCTTTATTTGGTATGATATCATTTGGGGTCCAATAAAGACTACAAATAATATTCTATAATATCTTTTGGACTCTAAATTTGATTCTAAAATTTGGTCAGCGTAATATTACTGTTTAAAGTTGCTTCTTTTTATTAATAGAATTTATTTACTTTTCGGAATAATATACAGCCAATTATAACTCAATATTTTTTTTTATCTTAACCCAAGTATATACATGAACTTATATTAAACAACAAATTCGTTGTATTAGTCTCTATTAAATATATACGCATGAAATCAACACTATATATAAAGGGATGGGTGGGTTGTGGAGTTCTCTCCCTTTATTAGTAGTTTTTGGTATTATATTTCAACTCTTTTTTTTTTTTTTTTTATTTAACTTGGGCTGAGTATTTTGCTACCCATATCTAACCACTTAATTTTATTTAGTCTATTTGTTTTTCACTTTTTTATCTTTTTTTTTCTATTTGCACACTAATATCCGGTGAACACGACCCCTAGTATAGATAACTTGATTTGTCCCACATTTTTTTCTGTGGCATCTCAATCTTTCATAAATAAAACTACAAACCAACAGTTTAAAAAAAAAAGAAGAAAAACTCTAGCCCAAATGGTTCACATACAATGCATGGCATGCTTGCAGCGACTAATTCTCGTAAGGCGACTGGCCATATATTCTAGATCACAATGTAGTGATTATAGATCAAACAAATTTATCACTGCCCTTGTAGTGTATATCATAACTTTATTTGGCCGACTTTTGGGCTATTTCTTCAAATCTGATCCATCTGACATAATAATACTAGCCTCTGTCTTCAAAAATTCATCCACCAGCTGGCACACATATTAGGTCTGATATCATTATTGTTGCACGTTTACATGCGATAGATTCGGTTGCTGTTGGATTAAGTGCATTGGTTATGGTTNGAGTCTCACTTGTAAATATCAATAGAAGATGATATCAAAAATTTGGACATTTAAAATTTAACTAATATGCTACGAAATAGGTTAGCTCTCTCATTTGTATTATGTCTATACATTGAACTAAATTAAGGCTTGTAGTCCTCTTCTTTGCTTTATGTTTATATGTTAGAATTGAAAATTAGGGTTTAAAGTCCTCATTTGTGATTTATTTTTTAAATGTTGAATTGAAATTAGCGTCTGTAGCTCTCTATTGTATTTTATTTGTTACATGTTGAATTGAAAATATGAAATTGAGGCTTGTAATAATCTCTTTATGTTTTATTTTCTATGTATTGAATTGAAATTAGAATTTGTAGTCCTCTATTTTTTTTTATGTTGAAATAAAATTGGGGCTTATAGTCCTCTTCTATGATTTATTTTTTTATATATTTAATTGATATTTGGGTTTGTAGTCCTCTCTAGTATTTTATTTTTATATGTTGAATTGAAATTAAGACTTGTAGTTATCTCATTTGTTTTGTTTTTATTTGTAGAATTGGAATTGAGACTTGTAGTCTTCAATATAATTAGACTAAATTATTTTGATTTAGTAGTTTGAATAGTTTTATTGCGATAAATTAAGTACTTCATATACCTAGGTTTAGTTTACCTGAACAATTATAGTTTAAGTTAGAGTTGCAATAATAATTATTGGCCTTTAAATAAACACCGTAAAATAGTTTCGGTCACCTAAATTTTAAAAGAAAGTCGTTGATTAAATAAGTGCCGCTTCAACGTTTAGTAAACGTCACTTTAATTTTTGTAGCGTTTAAATATACACCGAAAATTTTTTCGACAGAGGATTTGATGGCGTTAATAACAAATGCTGGTAAATGTCTTTTTTCTTGTAGTAGTCCCTCAGCATTTTGAGTAGTTGAGTGAGATGTAAATCCTTTTGATACAACTGGTGGTCGCATTGTATAGTTAAAACACATTTACTTTTAAAGTTTAGTAATGTTACGCCGATCAAATTTTTGGATTAAATTTAGAATTCAAATGATATGACAGCTGACTTGGACTTCTTTATTTGGTATGATATCATTTGGGGTCCAATAAAGACTACAAATAATATTCTATAATATCTTTTGGACTCTAAATTTGATTCTAAAATTTGGTCAGCGTAATATTACTGTTTAAAGTTGCTTCTTTTTATTAATAGAATTTATTTACTTTTCGGAATAATATACAGCCAATTATAACTCAATATTTTTTTTTATCTTAACCCAAGTATATACATGAACTTATATTAAACAACAAATTCGTTGTATTAGTCTCTATTAAATATATACGCATGAAATCAACACTATATATAAAGGGATGGGTGGGTTGTGGAGTTCTCTCCCTTTATTAGTAGTTTTTGGTATTATATTTCAACTCTTTTTTTTTTTTTTTTTATTTAACTTGGGCTGAGTATTTTGCTACCCATATCTAACCACTTAATTTTATTTAGTCTATTTGTTTTTCACTTTTTTATCTTTTTTTTTCTATTTGCACACTAATATCCGGTGAACACGACCCCTAGTATAGATAACTTGATTTGTCCCACATTTTTTTCTGTGGCATCTCAATCTTTCATAAATAAAACTACAAACCAACAGTTTAAAAAAAAAAGAAGAAAAACTCTAGCCCAAATGGTTCACATACAATGCATGGCATGCTTGCAGCGACTAATTCTCGTAAGGCGACTGGCCATATATTCTAGATCACAATGTAGTGATTATAGATCAAACAAATTTATCACTGCCCTTGTAGTGTATATCATAACTTTATTTGGCCGACTTTTGGGCTATTTCTTCAAATCTGATCCATCTGACATAATAATACTAGCCTCTGTCTTCAAAAATTCATCCACCAGCTGGCACACATATTAGGTCTGATATCATTATTGTTGCACGTTTACATGCGATAGATTCGGTTGCTGTTGGATTAAGTGCATTGGTTATGGTTCCATAATCAAAAACAAAAAATGTTTGGTGCAAAAGTGGGAAAAAAAAAAAAAAACTACGAGAGTGTACTTGGCTGGTCCGTTTATGATTTCGATTGTTCTTCTTTGTGTTTGTTTTTTACTTATTTATTTTTGGTACATGTGATAATCACTTATACATAACACACTGCTACACTTCCCTAATTATAGTTTCAAAGTTATGTATCCAAAATTAATGTGAATGGTACAATTAGTAGGTTCCATTAACCTTTTTCTAATATTAGAATCTATTCATTCAATCATCCCTATCATTTGAGATCTAAAATTTGAATTATTTTTTTTTTGGGTTTGATGGCAGTACGCCATTCCAAGATTTTTAAAATCAGAATCCAACAATGGGGAGGCTAACGGATTAGGATTGTAGGATTGAATTGAGAATCATAAAATCATACAAACCTTAAAAAATGAGCCAAAAAATATATGTTGGAAGTAAGAATGGTATCATGAAAAATTTGAGAATTTACAATCTGAATATTGAAGAGGATTGAAAATCACACATGGACTTTTAATCTTATGGGATTTTGCAATGGGAATAGGAGAATTGAGATATTTTGATCGTAACTTTGGGAGAAACAAATATAGAAGAGGGTTTAAAAAGTTGTAAGACTGTTGAATTAATAACTTTAACTATTCTATTTTCAAACAAAAAAACTGAAGAGAATGCAAATAAAATACTATTTGACAATAATCATTTGTCGAGAGAGCATATTAAACCTTACAGTTGTTTTCCAAATTTTCTGCCAGTGAGATGAACGAATGAAGAGAATTTTCTATAACGAAGAAAACTTTATGTAGTTTTTTTCATCTGCCCAAATTTCAAGCTTTTCTCATTAGCCAAAAGCTCTCAATTGACTAACCATCGTATGAGACAATCACACTTGCGTTTAGTCTTCAAGTACGCACTAAAACAAACAAATATGGATTAGGTCAGTTCAATAACTAAATGCGCCTAACAACATACCCAATAACTTTGATCAGTAAAATTATAATTCGGATCAGAATCTTACAATTGTATAAGAACGGTATCACGATCTACTAACATCCTAGACGGAAGAATTTTGCAAGACAATCTTATGATCCGGATTGATAACCATGTCCCATACACATCATGTTTGCAACACGTTCCAGTCACAAAAAAGTTGTGCCCCACTTAGGATCTCCAAAGTCATGAGTCCAGACGACAAGTCAGCCTTGGCAGGACCTCTTGGCATGCATAAAGAGGAACATGAAGAAGCAAAGGCTTAGCCCTTTTGCATGACAGCATGAGGCTGGAATGGCAAAAGGCCAGCACAAGGCTTTTTGCCCTTCAATTCCCCATGGGTGTCAACTCAACATTCTGGCACTTAAAGCTTGAGGACCACCATTGGCTTGTTGGGTAAAGATGTACCCTTAGGGTCTCACTTTAAGCGCCAACCTATGGGTCTGACATTCAAAAATAACAACTATGTTTCCTTTGGTGCTTAATAGTCTTTCTTTTTTTTTCTTGATAGACGACGAATTGTCTCCCACGAGTCCAGAGTCTGTCCCTTTGAACCATTCCACGGATGGCTGACAATGAAATCATGTTGTCATTTTGTGTTCATATTGAATATTATTTAGGGAAAATTCCATTTTACCTCCTAAAAAATACAAACAAAATTTAGTTTACTTCTGGAATGATTAATTTTTTCACATTACCCTCTCAAAAAAATAAAAACGTTACTATATGGTCTAAAAACTTGCAATATGCTTCCATAAACGTTGCAAAAAAAAGGTTTTTGGATCACATCACAACGTTTTTATTTATTTGAAGGAGCAATGTAAAAAAATTAATCATTTTGGATGAAAATTGAGAATTTTTATATCTTTTATGGTCAAAATTAAATTTTCTTTATTATTTAATTATGACTCAGACCCTTGACTTAATCGGGTAAAATGTCTTGACACTAATCGAACCTATTTACTATTTAGAGCAATGTTATTGGGACCTAATTTCTTGACCTAATTCACTATGACTTTTGGGTTAACTGTAGGACCCATTAAACATTGGAACTTAGTGTTGATCAAATGACTCCACTGAAGCCACATCATTATGTCAGCAAATTAGGTCCGATTTTTATTTNTTTAGAGCAATGTTATTGGGACCTAATTTCTTGACCTAATTCACTATGACTTTTGGATTAACTGTAGGACCCATTAAACATTGGAACTTAGTGTTGATCAAATGACTCCACTGAAGCCATATCATTATGTCAGCAAATTAGGTCCGATTTTTATTTCCAAATAGTATTACTCTTACTATTTATGTTATATTTATGTTGACACGTATAACTTGTAAACGAGAAACAAATTAATAATATCACTTTCGTTTACTTTAACAAAATCCGCCACCCATAGGTCCTTTACAAGCAGAACATTCACGCGATCCAGATGATACGAAAATCAAGTGAAAAAATCTTCCAATTTACTAGATTTATAAACACAAGTCCAAGAAATGAAAAGAAGAATTAAAATCAAATACTTTTTTCATATAATATGCTCAACGTATTTGTCAAGTAAAAAATGAGTTTGTGCATTGGACTCTTAACTAGACTATTTATTGTTTAGTATACAAGTTGATTGAAAACCAATCAATCATACTCCTTTAATTTCGTATTGAATTTGTGCTGTCTTTCTCTCCCAACCTATGACAATAAAGTTTTTTCCCGAATCGGTGCTTATGTAGGCCAAAATTTTTAGCAAAAATCTTAGGTATCTTTTGACAAATTTCTTTCAAATGATTGATTGGAGAAAACAGGTCCTAAGATGGTGCCGCAAAGGACATTCAAGTGGAGGACCAGATAGCCCATGTGAGCACATGTGGGCAGCATAGCAAACTTAGCCGACATATTTGCAAAATAGAAAGGGAGGTAAAAGGTAAAGGAAACAAGAACTAGCCCTAGGTGGTCCTCAACAATTATGGGGACAGGAAGGACTAACAGATTCGGGTGGAGTTGGAGAAATCTGAGGAAAGCCCAATCATGAAACCAAGTAATTATGATCACCATGAGTTTATTAGATAATTTTTAGTGAAAATTGTGGCTCAGTCCTCCTCTATGGACTTCTAATAACTTGAGTCCGTCAATAAAACTTATTTGGTTATAAGTATATTTTTTATTTTACTAATAAGTACTTAAGTCCATTTTTTTTTTAAATTTCAAAAGCAAATTTCCTTAAAAGAAGGTTAAATTAATTTTCTATATTGAAAATTGTTATCTCTTAATTTAGTATCAATTAAAATATGCCAATAAAATCTTCATCATAAATTTAAAATTTAAAATTTAAATTCAAAACGCTCTCTCTCTCACAACTATTCATTCACAAAAAGAAATCACAATTCTTACAGGAAGAAACTTCAAATGCTAGACAAAAATAATTAGAAGGATGCATTACAATCGATACACATTTATACAAACATTTTCTTGCCCTTTACTATCATCTTCTTCCCAAATAATAAAAAAAAGAAATCCATAACACTAACAAACTGGAATTAAGTAAATCATCAGTAATATCATAAGCTCATACCAATGATAACGATGACAAATGCGCCGGCTAGAACTACAAATGAATCGATCTCCATCACTGGAATGATAGCACCTTGTGCTTGGGATTGTTCATAAATTCTCCACCTCGAACTTCCTGATGAATAAGAAATAGCTCTGCCAATCAAGTTTTTGAATTCCAAACATTTTCTTTTACTGATATGTCAATTTTGTGTGTAATAGATGAGAATCTCTAGTCCTTGTTGTTAATTTTCTGCTTTTTGTAATTTGTGGTATTTTCGTGGGAGTTGATTTGTTAAATTGAATGTTTCATGTTACTATTTTTTTTATTATGTTACTGTTCATATTACTGTTTTTATTGAGTATATTACTGTTCATGTTACTATTATTTTGAGCATGGTACTACTTCTGTTTAGCATGTTACTACTATTATTTTCCTAAATATTAATAGTCAATGTTACTATTTTTTTTTTGAATATTACTATTTTTTGTATTTTAATGGTACTATTTTTTTGCGTTTAAATTTGATAGAGATAATTATTGTTAAACATGTTACTATTTTTGTTAAGCTTGTTATTATTTTTGTTGAACAAGTTACTATTGTTATTTTTTTTCAAAATATTAATATTGAATGTTACTATTTGTTTATGTTTAAATGCTACTATTTTTTGTATTTAAATGGTATTATTTTGTATGTCTAAATGATTTTTTTTTTTTTTTTTGTATTTGAATGTTACTATTTTTTATTTTTAATGTTATATGTATCTATATATATATATATATATAGTCCTCACTCATATATGAATATAGATAGATATGAGAGAGGATAAATTTTAATGTAGTCAAACTCCTAAGATTTAAGAATTTTTAATTTTTAATTTTACTTCACTTCTAAAAGGAAGGGATAGTCTGGTAAAATTGACAAAAAATGGACTTCATAATAAATAAATTTTTTTGGCGGACTTAAGTCCAAACAAGTCTATATAAAGAGACTGACCTCCAAATTTTCCTATTTTTTATGTTACACCTCCTTTAAACAACTTTAGTTTGTAATGTAGATGGTGGCTTATTATAGTATCAGAGTAAGAGATCTTGTATTCAAAATTGATCACCATTCTCACAATAAAAAAGTTGCTTCAAAATTTACTAGTATCAATGGATATGTCCCAATCAACATATAGTTTTCAGGTAATTGTTTGTAAGAGGTTTAAATGCAATTTTGCTTTCATTGACAGTTAGTGGCTGACAACCTCAAGTTAGTTATTCTTCTTTTTCAAATATGATTGTGGTTGATTCTGCCACGTAACATCTTCTCAGTTCATTTAAATTATTAGGAGCAATGCTACATGGATTTAAAAAGTAGACTTGATAATCTTAACCATTAATTTCACTGTGGGTCCTAGCATTTATTGGAACTCACTACCTATTCAATGATTAAGATTATCAAGTCTAATTTTTAAGTCAATCTAGCATTACTCAATTACTAGATGTTAATACATTGAATATTCTTGAAAATTAATATTGTTTGTCCAAACAATTCCCCCTCATTTAATTGGGTTTAATTAATAACCCAAATGAATGAACAGTCACAACCGTAGTTTTTTTTAAACACCTATTTAAGAGTTTTGTGGTTGAACTATTCATTTCACTTTCATCTATTTGTTTCCTGCTTCTTATCTTCCTTTTCCTACGGTGATTATTCTTCTAGTGCTTGAAATGGCTCCAAAGTAGCAAAACCCTCCATCTTCGTCTTCATTTGAAATCTCTGTCTCTTCGAAGTTTCCTACTGATATCAAGTAGATAGCCCAAGACTCGATGGATAATAGGATTTTGATTCCTATCCCTAGTTCTAGTGGGAATCTTGGTCTTGATCCTTCCTTCAAGTCATATGTCTGTGAGGGATTCTTAGATCACTACCCTATCCATGAAGGCGAAACCTTAATGTTGAATTAATCCCAACTTTTATGGAAGTCCTTGAATCAGGGAACTAATCCTCTTCATTCATGGATTAACCCTGATCAATGTTTGGTCGAATGGGTTGCAAAGTTAGACTCTCATTTTGCCTCTCAATAGAGACGCCCAGGTATCTTTGAAATGATTAAGCTCTCCACTTGTAAAATGCACATGAGTCTGTAGCTAATGGGTGTTGCCAATGTTTCTGGTCCCAGTTATGCAATCTCATGCTTATTTCTATTGGCATGATGTTCCCAACAAAACTAGACATTATTCATCTAACGGGGCTTCCATCGACAGGTATTGAGGTAAATGCTTGCATTCCTATTGATACTAGTCATGATTTTGTTAATATCTCTTCCACTATAGGGTATAGTGAACTCATCAATCGCTTCTTTGCATTCAAATCTCTTAACCCTTCATTTATGGTGCATGTTCCTTTCCTTCTCCATTGGCTCTATCGATTTGTTCTTTGTGTTCTTGGCTTCAAACTAACCAAGGAATATGTTGGAATGGCGATTAAATTAGCAAATAAAAAGAAGCGCTCCTTAACCCCTTTAGTTTTAGGGCATTGTACAAAGGTCTATTTTATATGATAGAAAATAGGATTGTTGTCAGTTGTGGAGGGCCCTTCTTGCTCTTTCAAGCTTGGTTCTATGCCTATTTTCCTGAGGTTTGGCCCCTCGAGTATTTACCTAGGGCCAAGTATCAACCCCTGAACTATGCTCATCAATTTTTGTCTTCCCCTGCCTTATGTACAGAAAAAAAATTTCAATTATTATTTTAGAGCCTTTTTTACTCTCAGCAATGATAGATTAAACTCTTTATATACTCCTTTTTTCTAAGTTTCTCTACTCTTATTCTCTTCCAGAGTCATTTTTTTTTCTAACCTAGATACTGCATCTGAAGAAACTAGTAAATTGTAGCGTATCTTCTATGGTAGTGTCTTGCTACCTCGTTACATTCATGTTGGAACGAAAATCCTAAGAATTTTTGACAGCGCATATGTATTGAATACAAAAATTTTTCTTTAAAACCCTACAAGGCAAAATTAGGGTTTATCTTCGAGATCGCTCTGGATTGATCTCGTGTCAGCATGAATGTAGAAACTAATAACAAATGTGGAAGAGAACTCGATGAACTTCATGACCTTTTGTTGTATATCCCCCAATGTCAAAATCCGAATGCAATGTAGGCTGCAAGAACCTCCGAACTTCTGCTCTCTCTCTTTCTCTCTCTCAGCCTCTCTCAAAAATGTGAGTGATGAATTGATGCTGATTTAGAGAGCCTAGATGTCTATATATAAGTTACGACAGAAACCCTAAGGAGAAATAAGGACCGGACTTCCAATGGACCTAGGATCGATATGTTCAACCCAGAACAAACATCTTACATCTCATTAATAATAAGTTAGTCCACTAAAAACTTATTATTGATCATCTGAGTCTTATCTCAAAATTATATTCGAGCTTCTTATTATTATATGTTTAATAATCTCTCCACGTTTAAGATTACATATGTCTATCAATTAAATAAATTACTGACAATTATATTTAATTGATTTCTTTTATTCTTTGAGACCTTACCACTCAACTTATTTTTCATATAGAATAATTAAATCTACCTACAGGGTATGACATGGATAGAACTTATGAGATTCCTAAAGAAGACATTATCAATCCATTTAAATATTAGGACACGATTTCCTTAAGCAATTAATTTTCATCACATAAATAATATCATCTCTCAATTCACCAAGCTTATTGACTCAATATGAATCGTACTCTTTGATGAATTAAAGTGACAAACATTATATGCACATGACAATTAAATATTTTGAGATTAAAAACATAAGCAATGGTAATAATCATGAGATATTTATTATCTTATTGAATCAGTAAAAGATAATAACCTCAATATAAGTCTGTTCAATACACAAATTGCACTAGCGCAATGATTCGAGACATCAAACAGTCTCCTACCGTCAAGACTATGCCAGAATATTACACTACAATCTATTGATGGTGGGTCCAATTCTATCTAGGATTGTGAACCTATATTCATATTATATAAGGATCAAATAATTTGGTCTTATGTACATAAGTCGAACTCTACACACTAGATTATCTACAATATAAAATATAAGACACAAATGCATACTATATATTAAATATATTGCAAACGTTTTGCCCACATAGATTCTTAATAAAATGGAAAGAACAAATTTTTACTAATTAATAAAACTCGTTTTACTATAAAAAGTAAGCTTTTAGTATACAATTTTATCAGGTTTTATATCTGCCTCCAAAATTTTCAACAATACCTTCGCAAGCTACAATCCTAGTTAGTTTGCCAGACAATGTGACATGACTCAAAACTTTCTTTTTCCCTACGTGCACCCCTCTATCGACGAGCCTGCAAGTGAAAGGATGAAAATAAAATTAGATGTGATAGTCCACTAAATCTCTCAGGCTTATGAGAAATTGTTAGAATCTTTTAGATTTTCCCATTTTGTCTCTAGCCCATCCTAATCTTCCATTTATTCAAAGTTGTGGAAGTACATTTTATCCTTGATTTTCATTTGCTCTATAGACGAGTATGTGTTCAAGCTGTGTTTTGAAAATCGACAAGCAAATGAGGCTCTTGGTAGTCGAAAGAAAAAACTAATTGAGGCACCTACTCTTGTCCCTTCTCCCCTTCGTGATCCAAATAAGGGTAAGACTATCTTGATTGAGGAGCTGAAGAAGAAAAGACAACAAGTTTCTTCTCCAAGGATGCTACAGTCTACTATTGATGCCCATGACACTGTTGCTCATTCCTTAAAAGGGTTAAGCCTTCTCAAGCAGCTACTGATGTGCCAATAGTACCTACAATCGACAAGCAGAGGCTGAAGAAACTCCTCTTCTCCACAAAAGACAAGTGCTCCTCCCTCTTTGAATACACCATAAACCTTTACTTCTAGCGTCATCTGATCTTTCTCTGAAGGGAGATAAAGAAGTAATTCATTCTCCATCTAACAGTGGATATATATTGATTAGCAAACCCATCCCCACACCCAAGCAAACTAGTAGAAAGTTTAAGGTGGCTACTAAAGTAAGGACAACATCTTCATGCTTCTCATTCTTTCTTCTTTTCAACTTTTCTTTTAATATTTTAATCTTCCTTCTTTCATAAAGGGGATAAGAAACTGATTGTGCCATCAAAAAATATTAGTTCTGAACATTCTTCTCCAACTCCTTCTAAGTAAGATGACAATACCATCCCAAAGAATCAAAGACACAACACAATAGTAGCTATAGTTGTTGCCACTCTTGTGAGTCAATATATGTTTCTTCTGCCTATTGAGGGTTAGCTTGAATCTCCTCGACAAGATTCTCTTGTTGAAACTATCATTGTTCCTGAGGAACCTACTAGTAGGACTCTATTGTTCCAGCCCTTGTTCTTCCAATTGAGAATCCATCTGCATTTCTTCAACCAAATCTTCCTCAGTAAGACCTTCTTGCTAAACTAAGTCTTATTCATGAGGAAGTTGTTGATGAAAGTCCTACTGTTCCAACTCCTTCTAATGATCCTTTGGTCAATCCTAATGGCCAAATAGACCAATTGAAGAAGTCATTGCCATTTGTTTCTTTTGTGAACCTGGTAATTTTTCTAGCAATTTTTCTACTGCTTCATTTTCATGTATCTTTTCTTGCTTTTCAGCTTTTTGTAACCAACTTTCTCCTATTCTTTGCAGTCATTACCTAAATCTACCTCTCAGATCTCAATCTTAGAATCTGATATTGAAACTATCTATCAGAAAACAAATGAGTTTAAAAAGGCAGTTGATTTTGTATCTTCTTCAAACATCTCTCTCACTCTTATCAAAGAAATTTTGAAGCAAGAATGTTTACATTTTTTTAGGTTACTCGAGCTTTCTTTTGACCAACTCATCATAGGTGATCCTTTTGCCATAATTTCCTGCATGGCCAAGATTCCCGCTATCTCTTCTACTTACTTCACAAAGCAACAACATCAAAAAATTGCCTACATAAGCACCCATCTTCAGACTAAAATCTCACAAGCTTGCTATTCCCAAGATGAGGTGTAGAATAACATAGACTTTATTGACAATGAGAAAGATTTTTCTCTTCAACTTTCTTCAAATAAAGAGAATGAGAACAAGTTAAAGCAACAAGATGCCATCTTAATACAGGAAGAAATTGAGCTTAGAGAAAGGTTGTCAAAAATAATTGAAGACAGAACTAGAATACCACAAGAAAGAGGGAGTTTGCTCTTAAGAACTAAGGAAATGTTGGCTAACTACCGCGCTGGAAGTGGTAAGTTATTGGCTGCAGCAAAAAATTTGATGCAAGCCCAACAACAATTGAATCTGCTGTCAAATGAGAATGACACCTTCAAGCTTTACTTTCCTTTACCTTAGCATTTTTAGGAAACTATATAGTGTTTTGAGGCTTCTTTTATTTTTGTACATAGGTAACTTGGCCGCCTGGTCTTTTGACTAATATATAAAAAAAGTTCTTCTATCTATGGCGCACAACCTCTGTTGTTATTCATTCATTGGATTATATTATCACTGAAACCAACAAAAAGTGGTTTTAGATAATGACTGGAAATGAATGAAATTTCTTTCATTTTATTTCTAAAGATATAAATTAAACAAGCTATCTTATTACAGAATAATTCAATACCATTCAATTTCTTATTCAAATGGTAGACTGCTTGTTTCTAGCCTTGGTCACTATTTTGTGGAGTAGGCTACCAATAAACTTCCCCTTCGTTAAAGGATAAAACTTCAACGGCTTTCCTTCCTTTTGTGGCATCAATGATTAGTAATATAACTTGTTATTCGACATCCAATCTTGCTTGATCATCTTCTTTTTGTACCCATTCACTTTGGTTCATGCTTTTCTGGACTATTTCCTAACACCTTTAGTGCAATCAACATAGGCATCACCCAATGGCTTCACTTTTTTTCAAGGTATATGGAGATAACCTTGTCAATATAGCTTTAATGGTAGCCACGTTGCCATTCTAGAACCTCTTGTAGGTCATATTCGTAGATCTTTTTGGACCTTTTACTTTCTAATCTAAGCTGCAAAAAAATCCAAATCTAGCCAAGTCATGGCAGATATGATGTAGGTTTTCTGCAACATATTTAATTGGATTTTTTAGTTGTTTTGCCCAATTAAAGTTAGATCCTTGTGATAGAACTGGGCTTCCACATTGTATACATCTGCATAGAAAGATTTGGTATCAACCCAATGCACTCCCATTCCTTTTCTCCCTTCATCATCTCTATATATTAGGAAAATTAATGCTTGAAGTAGGGATGATGACACATAACCATTGGCATGTATCAAATCTCTTCATTGAAGAGTATTAAAATTGGATGAGAAATCCACCACAAATAATATTGTTGTAGTCTTTCTATTTCCTACTTGCAATTGTACATACAATATTCCCTTTTATAGAGGATGATCCTCCATCAAAATTATTGATTGTGATGTCAACATGGAGAAGGTCTTCATCTCCTTTGTATGTACAGTAGTCTTAGATATTTGACCAATTTTTTCCCTAGGGGAGTGTAACACCACTCTATCTAGCCACAATCTACTTGCTCTACACTTGTAGACCTTTCAGCATGTCTAGTTTCATTCACAGTTTCTATGAAGACTGCCACTGACTTAGTGTAGTCTTCCACATCTTCTACTAGTTGGTTTGGTTGTCCTAACGTAGCCTTGAATTCTTTAGGCAAAGCCACAATCATATTACATGTGCATCATCTCTGAGAAAATGTTATATGTATTCAAAGTCCATAAGCTTCTCATATGAAAGCATGTTTTTTTTCTTCTTCTACTCTATCTTTCCCTTTTGTTGATGGATTTTCTAGTATCTTCTATGGTTCTCCTTCAAACAAATCCAAAATTTATCTGAACTCATCAATCTTTTAATCAAGGATGTCCTACTTGTTTGGACCTCTTTGATCTCCTTTTGTTGCTTTCTAGTCCATATGAGATTTTTCTTCCCCATCGATGGACATTGTTCTGAATAAGCCTTAAGAGGAGTAGGATCTCACCTGCTCATCCATGCGGTAAACTTCCTTTGTTTTCTCCTTTTTCGGGTTCTGGTAAATACTTGGTACCATTCCCCAAAAGGGAATTTTGGATGTTGATCTCAAACCTTTGTTTTGATCTCAAACCTCTTTTTCCTTTTTTGATATTGTCTTTCATGTTGTTCTTGCCTCTTGATCTTTTGTCAGACACTTTCCTTAGCCATTGATGTCCCAGTAGAATGGTTCATCCTTTATAGCCTTTATTTCTTGGCTTGGCCTTGGTAAATAGTGTTTGCTAGGGTGCTCTGAGTTTCAGCAAAATAATAAGGACCACACCCATGTTGGTACCTTCCCTACAATTTGAAAATGCCTGGGTCTGCAGCATAACCTATTTTCTCAAAACCATTGTAGATCCATACATCTTCTTCTCCTCAAGTCCAGAATTGGCGACCCTTGTTTGTGAATTCTTTTGCCACACCATCTAGTGGTATAGCATCTAACTTAGCCATTTTCTTGGCACATTTAAATCATATAACTAGTGGCTCTTCCTCTCTACAACCAAGCCTACTATGGATTAGTGTCCTCATCTTGGGAACAATTTTTTCTTTGNCCTACTTGCAATTGTACATACAATATTCCCTTTTATAGAGGATGATCCTCCATCAAAATTATTGATTGTGATGTCAACATGGAGAAGGTCTTCATCTCCTTTGTATGTACAGTAGTCTTAGATATTTGACCAATTTTTTCCCTAGGGGAGTGTAACACCACTCTATCTAGCCACAATCTACTTGCTCTACACTTGTAGACCTTTCAGCATGTCTAGTTTCATTCACAGTTTCTATGAAGACTGCCACTGACTTAGTGTAGTCTTCCACATCTTCTACTAGTTGGTTTGGTTGTCCTAACGTAGCCTTGAATTCTTTAGGCAAAGCCACAATCATATTACATGTGCATCATCTCTGAGAAAATGTTATATGTATTCAAAGTCCATAAGCTTCTCATATGAAAGCATGTTTTTTTTCTTCTTCTACTCTATCTTTCCCTTTTGTTGATGGATTTTCTAGTATCTTCTATGGTTCTCCTTCAAACAAATCCAAAATTTATCTGAACTCATCAATCTTTTAATCAAGGATGTCCTACTTGTTTGGACCTCTTTGATCTCCTTTTGTTGCTTTCTAGTCCATATGAGATTTTTCTTCCCCATCGATGGACATTGTTCTGAATAAGCCTTAAGAGGAGTAGGATCTCACCTGCTCATCCATGCGGTAAACTTCCTTTGTTTTCTCCTTTTTCGGGTTCTGGTAAATACTTGGTACCATTCCCCAAAAGGGAATTTTGGATGTTGATCTCAAACCTTTGTTTTGATCTCAAACCTCTTTTTCCTTTTTTGATATTGTCTTTCATGTTGTTCTTGCCTCTTGATCTTTTGTCAGACACTTTCCTTAGCCATTGATGTCCCAGTAGAATGGTTCATCCTTTATAGCCTTTATTTCTTGGCTTGGCCTTGGTAAATAGTGTTTGCTAGGGTGCTCTGAGTTTCAGCAAAATAATAAGGACCACACCCATGTTGGTACCTTCCCTACAATTTGAAAATGCCTGGGTCTGCAGCATAACCTATTTTCTCAAAACCATTGTAGATCCATACATCTTCTTCTCCTCAAGTCCAGAATTGGCGACCCTTGTTTGTGAATTCTTTTGCCACACCATCTAGTGGTATAGCATCTAACTTAGCCATTTTCTTGGCACATTTAAATCATATAACTAGTGGCTCTTCCTCTCTACAACCAAGCCTACTATGGATTAGTGTCCTCATCTTGGGAACAATTTTTTCTTTGCCAATTACCAATCTGACAACCCTTTTTTCTTCCTGCAAATTTGTAGAAACCATATCAATATTAACTTCTTTAGAGAAAGGATCTTTATCCACACACATGGTTTCTTCTTTTTTTTTAGAATACTTAAGCATCCCTTCTTGGATTAAATCCTGCACACGATTTCTTAAAATAATGCAGTTCTTAGTCAAATACGTAAGTGAATTATGTCATTTACAATATTCTTTTCCCTTTCTATTCATTTCTGGTGGGATTATTATGCCCTTCAGATAGGACAATAAATTTTTGGTTGATTAACTCATCAAACAAAGCATCGGCCATCAATAGATCAAAAGAATAATATCACAAGGTTCATGGTACATCCTTCTTGAAATAATGGCTAGATGACATGTTCGCATGATCCTTGATCTTTTAAGGTGTCACACATAATTGGTGATTTCCCTATGATCCGTGTCACATATATTTCAACTTCTCCATCAAAGTTTTGAAAGTAAGTTCCTAGTAAACTATTTTTTTCTGTTGCTCTTCCTTGAGCAACATCTCATATATGGTGGCCCTAGCCAAGAGTTCAAAGAGATCTTTGAACTCCATTCCTTCGAATTTCTTTCTTAATTTAAACTCCAAACCATTCTAGGCCAGTTTGACCAATTCAACTTCAGAAATTTAAACATGACATTTATTTTTTATTTTTTGAATTTGTCAATTTATTGATCTGCATATTCATTTGATTTCTGTCTTAATCTTGATAGATTTTCCATCAAAACCTCTAATTCATTTCTAAAAAATTGATCATAAAACTACTTTTCTCCATTTCTTTTGAAGTCTGAAATGAATTGGCAAGCAAATTTATGAACCAAGTAAAGGCTGTCTTTGTTAAGGATTGTGGGAACAATTTCATTTTCAGATTCTCATTATTTTCAACTTTCCCACATTGGAAAGTGAATCTGCCGATGTGCTCTATGGTCAATTGATTTTCTTCTGTAGAGTAAAGATGGAATTCTAGAATTTTATATCCCCTTGTAAACTCCTCATACTCAACCCATGGTGGATATGGTTTTCTAAAGACATGTCTCAATTTTTCGAAGGCTAGGACCATACATATCTTGAATTACCTCTACTTGTTGATTCCTATGAAAAGTCACATTTTGGTGGCCTTCTAAATTTTCAAATTAGTCAAAGGGTTGTCCCCTGCCCTTGGATTGAATTCCTGTATGAGTTCTAATGGGGGCATGGCATGCATTTCACGACCTCTTCTAGGAAATTCAGGGGCCATCATTGACCCATTCTACCCCTAGGATTTTTTCTTGTAAAGAAATTAGGAAACATTTGAACAGGTTTCCCATTGAACACCATATTGAAATGATTTTGGTGTAGTGGGCTTGGTCTGTTATTAGTCACCATTGGTGGTGATCTTTGATTTTCTATAAGAAGCACCACATGATCGGTGTTTCCTTCTTCTACCATTTGATTTCTAATTAAAATAGTTGATTTTTGATTAACTGGGCTTGACATTGGTGTCTAGACATTCATTAACTCATACATGACACTAACTAAGTCTTGTCTAATGCCAGAATTATAATTATCCAGTCTTGCTTCAAGTTTTGTACAAATTCTTACATCTAGAAATTATCCTGGTCACTGGGTTGGCCATTTTCTTTATTTGTAGACTCCGCAAGATTGGTACTTGAACGTGCTTCACGATTTGCCACTGTTTGGCGTCACTTCTATAGTTTCATTAGTGTCAAACACAATCTCATCTTATTTCCTTATTCGAACCCTTTTCGTGATCCAAGTTAGTAATATTGTCCAACTGGGTGTGCCAAAAGATTATTGTCCTAAAATCTAATGGGATCGACAGATATGTCACAATGGATAGACAATTTTCCCGCGACTGTGTGTAAGGCATTCAAATGCCTTGTTTCAGAACTTCTTTGGATGAAAATAAATAATGAAAAAACACCTAGTACAGATAACTAATAAAAGAGGATTTTTTCATTAATTCAATTGAAGGAACTTCGGTTACAAGGACATTGAATAAATAACATTGATTGCAGTAATAACTGTCTCTTGAAACTAATCTATAACTATTCTTAAAATTGTCCAGATAGTGGGTCTTATGAGGGTTTGAATGTAACCTTCATCTTCTCAATTACATGTCATTTTATAGCCACTTTCTTCAACATATTTGATTCCATCAACATTTATTGATTGATAACCTCCAGTTAGTTATTCTTCTTTTCGAATATGGATATGGCTGATCATCTCCCGCCTTTCTTTAGAATTTGTCATGTGGAATCTTCTCAATGCATTCAGATTGCCAGATGTTAATACATTGAATATTCTTGAAAATTAATATTTTATGTCCAAAAAAAAGAAAGACTTGCACATACTTGGTCCACAATTTAGCCTGTACGTTAAGGGGCATGCTGAAGTAGGTAAACACTTAGCTACATATATTTTTTCTAACAGTTTAAGTTTTAAGAGTAGATAATGATTAACATGGTATCAAAGTATCAAATCATACTAGATCTTCTCCTTTATTAATTAAAAAAAAACCACCTGTATAAACCACCCAAGAAGAGTGATATGTCAGGAGCAATATTGGATAGATACAATCTTACACCCCTTTTTAATCAAATGAAGTGTTTAGACTAGATTGTGGTTCAATAGAGTTAGTACAGAATTCCCAGAAATTATTTCCCCACTTAGAGTCATAAAGTTCGAATATTATCAAATACAAAATGTATGTGATGAAAAAAGAGAATCATTATTAAGTTTAAGACTTGAATTCAATTTTTATAAATTTCTTAGTGACTCCCATAGATCTTTTCTTGTTTATGGGGAGACTACATCTGTCACCATATTCCACCAGAAAAATTAGGGGTGTGCCCAAGGGTGTTGTCCTATCAGCAAAAACATACGTATAATTTGGTGCCCTTAATTGAAAGGGTAAAATATTGTGCACCAAATGGGAGTTAGTGAGACCCATAGATCTAATATCTCACATAGATTTGTTTTAAAAATTTGGTGTAAGTTTTGGTTTGAGACAATTACTCTTTTAAATTAAAATTGATTGAACTGCTCAAACAATAACTCCTTCCAATTGGTCGTCATCTGACCAATTATTATCTGGTTATATGAGGGCTAATTATAGCACAATGATATTATTCTCACTCCTCAAAAAGGTCCCAACTCTCATTTTAACATGTAATCCATTACAAAACTTGAATTGAAAAAATTTGAGAGCCGGTTCATATTTTAGGACTTATGGGGTTATAAGTTCATTTAGAAACTAATGTCAGGTTTAAGTCCATTTTTTATTCAAATGTCCAAACTATCCCCCTGAACTCCCTCTTTCCTCACAGAAGACACCGATGTCAAAAACGGTAACATTTAAAACCAAAAACAATAACATTTCAAGCCAAAAAAGTAACTTTTAACAAAATAATAACATATACACAAATAGGGATATAATACTAACGTCAATGCGATGGTGACAAAAAAAAAATTAACTATTGAAACCAATTGATGTTACTATGTGAATGCTAAGTGTTCTATGTGATGTTACTGTATGTGTGTTGAATGTCATTTGCATGTTACTAATTAATGTTACCACTAATTAATGTTACTATATACGTGCTGAACTATTTTCTCTCTCTCACTTTTCTATTCTCTCTCCAGATCCCAATGGATTGTCTGACCATTGTTGCTAGAATGACAATATAAGCTCATTTTGGCATTTCGTCAACCACTTAAAGCTTTTACTAAACTGAAGCAAACCTTTAAATCTAAACCAATATGCAACACTAAATACCACAAAAACCCCAATAGAAACAAGCAATAATTGATTCAAACCATCATTCAAAAAATTGTTTATTCAGAATACAATGGTAACATCAAATATGTATAAAAGACCATGGTAACAATATCCCAAAAGCCCACCAAAATTTTCAACATACAATGGTATGTAAATTTACACATAAAATGGTATATTCAGGATATAATGGCAACAGTAGGCATTTTACCGAACAGATGTTGGACATAAACCAAATTATAGATAATTATACTAAATATTCGAATAGTAAAAAAGAGAAGGAAAAATAAACACGAATTTGGAAGTAAATTTAATGCATTGTGATGAATATTTTTTGTTTCACCTTTTTCAGGGTAGAATCACTGGAATCATTCGAACGCATACTTGGATAAGCTGCAATAATGCATCTTTTAAGGCAAAACTGTACTTGGATTAGGACTCAACGAGTAGAGGTATTCTCTCTCTCCGTCTCTCACTATCTCTCTCTCTAACAATTTATATAGATATAAATGGATTGATGTATCAGAGTTGATCAATGTATTGTACTTGTGATTGGAATAGGGGAAGGGAACGGGGAGCTTTGGTAAGAGGAGGAACAAGGCTCATATCGTCTGTATTAGGTGTGGCCATTGCAGCTTTCACATTCAAAAGGGTAACATAGTAATAAAAAAAAAGTATACTAAAAGTTATCAACAAGGTATACTTAAGATCAAATAAGTTTAAGGCCTGTATTTAAGTCATTAAAAGTCTACAATATTGGACTGACCTCCAATTTCCTGTTAAAATTTATCATAGCAAGACGCAGGAGCAACTAATACTTGATGTAAAAGCTAAACAAAAAATTTTAAGAATGGAACCTTAAACAAATTCCAAGTCAGATAATTTTTCATAATTTTGGAAACCTAAACAAAAAATTGTACTATTGGAACCCTGATTCTAATGAGTTTGTCTCAATTTCATCATTTGGGTAGGATATTTTGGTTTATTAGTACCTTTGTTAAACTTTTTTTTTTTTGAACTGGATTTTTGTTAAACTAAAAATATTTGATTTTGAACCTAAGGATCTTTTGTGTTACTTTATTCGTCATAGAAACAAGGCCAAACAACTTATTTCACTAATATTTACCAAAATATCAAGCGTAAACAAACAGTTCCACAAAATTCCATAGTGTCAACCATGCACTCCTCTCGGACACCACCCCTGATCATGTCCCATAATAAACATGTAATTGTTTACATCATATTCTAGAGATTGATATCATAATCCATGCACACACAAACATAAAAAAGAAGTAGAAAGAGAAGAAAATGTATGCAACAAATTAAGGAATTCAAGTAAGTCTATGTTTATGATGTTTTATAATACGATGAGGTCTTATGACCACAACCACATTTTTTGACATAAGGTTCTTTGGCTTTGCTCCAAAAATTAAAATCAATAAAAAATTAAGGCAGCATTTGGTAACTCTTTTCTAAAGTATTTTTTTTACTTTATTTTTTGTTTTCTTTAAGGAAAACACGAAAAGTAGCNACATACAATGGTATGTAAATTTACACATAAAATGGTATATTCAGGATATAATGGCAACAGTAGGCATTTTACCGAACAGATGTTGGACATAAACCAAATTATAGATAATTATACTAAATATTCGAATAGTAAAAAAGAGAAGGAAAAATAAACACGAATTTGGAAGTAAATTTAATGCATTGTGATGAATATTTTTTGTTTCACCTTTTTCAGGGTAGAATCACTGGAATCATTCGAACGCATACTTGGATAAGCTGCAATAATGCATCTTTTAAGGCAAAACTGTACTTGGATTAGGACTCAACGAGTAGAGGTATTCTCTCTCTCCGTCTCTCACTATCTCTCTCTCTAACAATTTATATAGATATAAATGGATTGATGTATCAGAGTTGATCAATGTATTGTACTTGTGATTGGAATAGGGGAAGGGAACGGGGAGCTTTGGTAAGAGGAGGAACAAGGCTCATATCGTCTGTATTAGGTGTGGCCATTGCAGCTTTCACATTCAAAAGGGTAACATAGTAATAAAAAAAAAGTATACTAAAAGTTATCAACAAGGTATACTTAAGATCAAATAAGTTTAAGGCCTGTATTTAAGTCATTAAAAGTCTACAATATTGGACTGACCTCCAATTTCCTGTTAAAATTTATCATAGCAAGACGCAGGAGCAACTAATACTTGATGTAAAAGCTAAACAAAAAATTTTAAGAATGGAACCTTAAACAAATTCCAAGTCAGATAATTTTTCATAATTTTGGAAACCTAAACAAAAAATTGTACTATTGGAACCCTGATTCTAATGAGTTTGTCTCAATTTCATCATTTGGGTAGGATATTTTGGTTTATTAGTACCTTTGTTAAACTTTTTTTTTTTTGAACTGGATTTTTGTTAAACTAAAAATATTTGATTTTGAACCTAAGGATCTTTTGTGTTACTTTATTCGTCATAGAAACAAGGCCAAACAACTTATTTCACTAATATTTACCAAAATATCAAGCGTAAACAAACAGTTCCACAAAATTCCATAGTGTCAACCATGCACTCCTCTCGGACACCACCCCTGATCATGTCCCATAATAAACATGTAATTGTTTACATCATATTCTAGAGATTGATATCATAATCCATGCACACACAAACATAAAAAAGAAGTAGAAAGAGAAGAAAATGTATGCAACAAATTAAGGAATTCAAGTAAGTCTATGTTTATGATGTTTTATAATACGATGAGGTCTTATGACCACAACCACATTTTTTGACATAAGGTTCTTTGGCTTTGCTCCAAAAATTAAAATCAATAAAAAATTAAGGCAGCATTTGGTAACTCTTTTCTAAAGTATTTTTTTTACTTTATTTTTTGTTTTCTTTAAGGAAAACACGAAAAGTAGCATTCATTTTTGTATCAAAAAAGAACTTTTAAAAAGCAAAATAAAAAAAATATTGTTGTTTTTTCTGAAAGTAAATAACAAATTTTACAAAAAATACTCACGCGCATTAATATACCAAAACTTACATACAGACACTAAAACACCCCACATTACACTGATACACCACACACACACATACAAATACCCTAAAAAGCACTCACCCCCACACAGATGAATACACTAAAACACACACACACACATGTACACATTAATACACCAAAATGCACACGCATATACACTAGTACATCAAAAAAAACCCCCACACATACAAATACAAAAAAACACACACATGAACATACTAGTACACAAACACACACACACACTAGTACATAAAAAAAAAGCACACACATATGCTAATACACCAAAACACACAAACTAATACATGTAAAAAATTTGCACACTAATTTAGCAAAATACATGCACACACACAATAGTACCCCAAAAAATACACCCATACTAATACACTAAAACACAGACACACACACACATAATAGAACCAACTTAAATTTCCTTATCATGATAACTCCTAATCATATTTTCTTATCACAATCTATTTCCTGTTACCATGTATGTACCCATCAAATGGGTTACATACATTTTGTTCTTTTCTCTGTAAATGTCAAATACAATGGTTCTCTCACAATCACTATGAAATAGATTCCTCTCAAAATCTTTATGGTATCAGAGCTATAGTGAGTCAAGACAGAGTCCTTCAATAAAAAAAATATATATTCCACCATGTCAACTGCTTTGAGCTCTTCCATCTCCTCTTCATAATCAAACACTTCTCTCTCCTTTTCACATTCCGTCGAGTATGCCAACCCAGTGACACAAAATATTGCAAAATTTTGTGTCACTTTGCCTTTCTTCAACCAATTTTATTCTATGAAAAACCCAAATGTTAAATATCCTAGAGAGTTATGATCTCCAAGGATTTGTAAATGGTGAGATCACGTCACCACCTAAGTCTATTATGGATAGTGAGTGTAATTCTTAACCCAATCCTTACTTTATTAAGGGGCACAATTGGATCGTCTCATTAAGTGGTGGCTTACTGCCATTCTCTTAGAAGAAGTCCTTGGCATTGTCGTCAGCCTCGACACTATGGTTGAGCTCGACAATGCCTTTTCTCGTGTTTTGTAGGGGTGCAACTTTGGTGGGTTAGGTGGGTTTAGGGGTTTACCCTGATCCAACTTTAGGTATATAATTCTCAACGACAACCCTAATATGATGTATGTAACTCGAGTATTGCCCAAGTCTAATTTGGGCGGGCTCAAGTTAAATTCGGGTGACTTCATTCAAACAAATCTTGGGTTAGAATTTGGGTTGAGTTTGGGTTACTTAATTCGAGTTGAGTTTATTTAAGCCTGAAATCAGCCTATTGTTTTAAATTTGGTACATGCTACATAGTATTCACCTAAAGTAACAACCAACAACTTCAATCAAATGTTTAACATAAAGACCACAATATTTAAAGCATAAAAATCAATGTTTAACATAGAGACATGATAGTCAAATGTTTAATATAAGACTAAACCAGAAGATTGATCCTTTGTGTTTTAACATCTATATTATATTGCTATATGGATTTACATAATTATTTTTAAATAGTTCGGGTAGAGCCCGATTTAGAATTCGGGTTAAGTTCGATTTATATATTCAGGTTGTACCCAATTTGGAATTCAGTTTGAGCCCAATTTATACATTCAGGTTGAACCCGGTAACCCGATATCTCAACCTGGGTAGTGCCCGAATTCAATTTAGGGTTGGTGTTTTTCTATCTAAGTCCAACCCAAATATTAAAAACCTTAACCCAAGCCCTATTTTTATCAGTTTGGATTTGGGTTGGCAGGCCACCCCTAGTGTTTTGTTAGATCTTAGCCTCACTCTTGAAAAACGACTTCTATAATGCAAGAAACTAATATATTGGCTGCCTATCTACTTCGATTTATGTCTGATTGTGGTGATCCTGCTGCCATTGCCAAACTTATAGCTATTCACAAAAAATCATGATGGCTACTTCAAGGTCTTGACAAGGATTATGAGATATTCACCACAATAATGCTTCGACCTCCAGTGTGCCATACTTTGAGATTGTTATCCTGTTGGAAAGTTATGTTGAATGTTATCATCTCGCTGCTCCACAAGGCATCCAAATGAGCTTCAATGGCCTATGATACAATTCATAGTCCAACAAATACAAGAAGACCAATCCAAATTCGGCACACACTAGCACACCACATGACTTCACTTCTAAAGGTCATGGCTTTGTTAACGATAACTCATTTGGACAAAAACACTCCTCTACCCTACCTTCTAACTGCCAGTCCTCACACCATAATAAATTCTTCCTTCGAAGTAGATGCACGAGATGATGTCCTTGTGTGTCAAATCTACAATAAATGAAAACCATACAACCCTCAAATGCTTTAACATATTTAATCACGCCTACTCCTTCGATAGTATTCCACAAGCTCTTGATGCTATCAATATTGTGGATAAACACAATTTTGCTAATTCCCTAATACTGGGTTACTAAGGATCACATTACAAGTAATACAAGTATTCTAAATTCTTTCACTCCTTATCATGGTATTGATGGTGTAATGGTTGGAAATGGTTAGACCTTGCCTATCATTCATATTGGTCAAGCTTCATGTACACTGTTAATTCCTCCATTACATTTAAAGATGTTTTACTAGTTTCGCATATGAAGAAGGATTTGGTATCCGTTAGCAAGCTTGCTAAGGATTTTTCATTTACTTTTACATTTGATGAACATAGGTTTGTGACCAAGGACTTGAAAACCAATTGGGTAGTAGCGAAAGGGAAATAAACGCAAGCAGACTATAATGCTCTTGATGGCACTCCAAATACTTTCTTTTCACATCGATTTTAGAAGGTTGACAATAACTATTGGCACTGTCGCCTCGCACATCCTCATCAATAGATTATCAATCATTTACTCTATAGATCACTTGTTACTTTTGATTCCAAGTTTAAGAAGTCAACAATCTATAACAGTTGTCAATTGGGCAAGTCTTGTCGACTGCCTTTTTTACCTATTAACAAAGAAATAAAGCCCCCCTTCTTCAAGATTCATTGTGATTAATGGGTACCTGCCCCACATCAATCTAGAGATCATTTTTTTTATGCTATTGTTATTGATGATTGTTCCAATTTCACATGGTTATTTCCTATGTGCCACAAGTAAGATCTATTTGCATGTGTTGATCATTTTTTCAAGTTTGTTCAATGCTAGTTTGACGCCAAAATTTGTGTCTTCAAAGTGACGAGAGAGGTGACTTTGCAAACCATGACTTCAAACAATATTTGACAATTAAGGGTGTTCATCATCAATCCACTACTCCAAAAACACCATAACAAAATGACAAATTGAGTACAAACATTGTAATATTACATAATTGGGCTTGACGATGATGTTTCATGTTCACCTTCCATCGAAATTTTGGGTTGATTGCTTTTCTACAACTATATACTAAATCAATCGCCTACCTTCCCCAACACTCGGTATGGAGTGTCCATTTTTTCGACTCTATGGCAAGAACTGAAATCACACTTCATTACGGGTTTTCAAATGCAAATGTTTTCCATATCTTAGAGACAGTCAACAAAATAAATTAGATCCAAAATCCCTTCCATGTGTCTTTATTGGTTATAGCCAAAAACATACAGGGAACAAATGTCTCTATCTGCCTACTAGACGAGTTTATATATCTTGCCACGTTGTATTTGAAGAAGCGCCCCCCCCCCCCCCCCCCCAATCTGAATCCATTCGGCCTCATGGCTCCACCGTTATGGGTGAAATTTCCACCTTCGTAGCTTGGGAAGTATCCCCTTCAATAGTATCCTCTCCGCCGTTGACAAAAACTTCTCCGTCATCCTTTTCCCCTTTTGCTTGTTTTGGACATCCGTATGTTCCCTACTTAGTAGCGATCTTGCTCCCTCTTTGGCTTTTGGGTTTGCAATTGCCTCTTTCCCCATTGCTACTCCAACAATAGCTCACCCTTCGTTGTCTCTAGCATAAACATTGTCTTCTACTCCTCAAACTGATGTTAGTCACCAGCCAATTGCTTTCAATTCCCTAGACCAATCTCCTCCCCTACATGTGTCTTTGCCTCAACATTCCGTGGTCACTCGGACCAGGTTTGGTATTCATAAGACCAATCGAAAATATACCAATTACCTTGCTTCTCACGCATATGTTGACATCCCTCCAGTACCTCTATCATTGTTGACAAAACGACATAAAGGTTGGGTTATCCCATGGTTAAAGAACTAGCCGCCCTTGCTGTAAATCACACGTGGACCCTAGTTTGGCCCAATCTTGACATGAATATTGTTGATTGCAAATGGGTCTACAAGGCTAAACTTCATTTGGAAGGCTTTCTCAAGCATCTCAAAGGTCAACTCATCGCAAATGGATTTAATCAAGTGTATGGTGGTACCTTTTGTTTTTAAACATTTTCCCTTGTAGTCAAATATTTCAACATTCGTCTTACCCTCACCATTGTCGTTGTCCATGGCTGAGAGATTCCATAATTGGAAGTCAAAAACACATTCCTTCATGGTTCCTTTCTACTCTTGTCTACATGAAACTATCTCCTGGATATGTTAATTCCTCATTTCCCACCTATGTGTGTAAGCTTAGTCATGCCATATATGACCTCCAACATGCCCCTCAGGTGTGGTTTGATCTGCTCAATAATTTTTTACTCACCCTTGGTTTGTATTGTAGTGATGTGAATCCCAGTTTTTTTAATTGAAAATCACAACATGATTATTACCAGAAGTAACCCATCGCAAATCAATTGGCTTATCACTCAATTGGCTCATGAATTTTCTATCAAGACTTGGGGTTTCCTACACCATTTACTTGGTGTCAAAGTCAATCGTCTTGCTACCAAATTGAGTCTTTCCCAAAATGCGCTATGCCTTAGATCGTTTAGCTTCTACCAATATAGGGTCCTCCAAACCCATTTCTACCCCCAATGCTCTCCAAAGGATGTAGTTTGACTCTGTCTAATGATTTGTATCCTAATCCCACCCATTATCGTAGTATTATTGCTGGTGTACAATATCTCATATTCATAAGACCTAATCTTTCAGACATCATAAATTTCATTTGTCAATTTATGCTACTCCCACCATGGCTTATTTCTAACTTGCCAAACATATTTTCCACTATCACAATGCAATTGCACAATTTGGGTTGTGAATATCAGCTTCAAGCAATCTTGATCTATATATATTTTTGGATGCAGATTGGGTCAGTTGTCCTCTCAATCGTCATTGCACCACATGTTTTGTACTTTTTCTAGGCGACAACTGTATTTCTTGGAGTTCTAAAAAGTAGTCCACTATCGCCCGTTCAAGTGCCAAAGTAATGTATCACTCTATGGCCTCTCCCGCTACTGAACTCACCTGGTTGACGTTTCTTTTACGAGATCTCGATCTTTCTCTCTCTCTCAACCACCACTAATCTTTTTTGACAACATCAGTCCTCTACATATGACAATTAATTCAGTCCTTCATGAGTGATCAAAACCCATTGAATTGGATTACCACTATGTTTGCGAGAAAATGATGCTTTGTACACTAGAAATGTGGTTTGTTCCATATGTTCATCAACTGGCGGATATCACTATGCCAATGTCCAAACAGTACGTTTTGGAATTACACACCAAACTTGGCCTCTGTTTGGACTCCCGACCAAGTTTGAGGGTGAATGATAGTACCAGTTTAAATTTCAACCACTATGGCTTAGAAGATAAATCCAAAGATCGTGATAACTCCTGATCACATTTCTTTATTATAGTATGTTTCCTGTTACTACGTACATACCCGTCAAATGGGTTACATACATTTTGTACTTTTCTTTATAAGTGTTGATAACAATGGCTCTCTCATACTCATTGTGAGATAGATTCCTCTCAAAGTCTTTAACGCACACACTAATATACCAAAACAAATACATACTAATACACACACACTCTCTCTACCATATCACTCCACATACATATATATACATAGACACTAATACACTAATTATAAGAATAAGTGTGCATATGTGTGTGTATTTTGGTGCATTATTTGTTTTCGTATGTATGCATTTTGGTGTGTTAATGTATATGCGTGTGTATGTATTTTGGTGTATTAGTGTCTATGTGCATATATTTTTTGATGTATTAATGTGTAGGAACTATGAATATATTTGTGTTTTGGTGTATCAGTGTGTGAGTGTGTGTGTGTTTGGTGTATTGGCGAGTGTATGTATTTGCATTTTGATGGATTTTTGTGTGGGTGTGTGTGCACGCGTGCACTTTGGTGTATTAATATGTGTGTTTGTGTTTGTCTGTATGTGTGCATATTTTTTTTTTGAAAGACATTCATCAAACATGCTTTTTTTTTTTTTTGCATTTCCTTTTAAAAAAAAAATTTGTCATTTTTTTCTTTGAAAAAACATTACTAAACAAAGCATAAGTTTTTTGCTTATTGGAGTTCTCTTGCCATTTCGCTTAATTTCAAGACACGGCTAACGAAACATAAGAGTATAAATTAAACTCACTTCATATAATTTTTATGATGGTTTTACATAAACATCGATCTGACTTAAATTGATTTGTTGTATAATACTGAAAAATAAACTTTTGGCACTATAACACTATCTCGAAATGTAATACCAGCAATTCAAATTGTTCGTACATTATATTTTTAGTTTCTACTTAGGCATGGTTTCTACATTATATTTTGCATTTCTACTTGTTTGAAATTCATTATTAGAAAAATCAAGGTCAATTCTTCCTTGTTAAATAAATCTAGATCCATTTTCTTTCTTCAAATAAACTCTGATCCTGTTCTCTACTCTAGTTGTACCAATATGATGAGTCAAATTTTTATTCCAGTAGAAGATTGTGATTAATGGAAAATTTTACTATTTATATTGGAAAATGAGAGAATTATATAATACATAACTTTACTTAGACTGATTATTGAAAGTTGAAGTTGAGACTTATTTTTTATTTTTTATAGCAAACAAAACTTAGTTGGACCACAGATTATACCACCTCGATTGATATCCCTCTCAACCCCTGGATTGTATTCTGCTGGGTTTAAGAGCCACTCTATTGGAGATATATCCTCTGATGAGTCCTTGGGTGGTGATGTTAGATCTTTTTCTAACTCGCAAAAGGGCCTTTCTCAGCCTGGAAGAGCTATAGTGCCTTATGATGCCTCACAATCCGGTTGGCAGGTCCCGGTACGTAGATCTCAGCATATTGGTAAGGGAGGTCGAGTAGGCAGAGGAGGCACAAGTGGTGGGCCTGGTCGAGGGACGCTTAATGTGGTTCTTCCACTCCTTTCTGATATTAGTATGCTCATGTGGAATATTAGAGGGATCAGCCAGGCCTCTTCAATTAGAAGGCTCAGGAAGCTGATCCGCTCACACCACTTATCGATGTTATGTATTTTGGAGCCTTTTTTTGACCGAGATCGGTTGGAGTCTTTTAGGATTCATTTGAACATTGAGCATATTTTTTGTTCTATTTCAGGGAAGATTGAGATCTTTTGGTCTTCCCCTTTCCGGTTGGAGGTTTTTCAGGATGATGGTCAGGTGGTTCATTGCCAAGTGCAGCATTCTTCCTTAACAGATCCAATTTTTGTTTCTTTTATGTATCCTAGTTGTGTGGCTTCTGTTCAGCAGGGTTTGTGGGATGCCTTCACACAGTTTGGGAGCATTCATGATGGTCCGTGGATGGTTGGTGGGGATTTCAACGTTGTTGAGTCCCATTCTGAGATCCAAGGGGGTCATACTCAGTCTCAATCCGCTATTGATGCATTTTCCCTAGCTTTGTTGTCTAGTGGTTTAGAGGATGCTGGGTATAAGGGTACTCCATTCACATGGATGAATGGACATACCTGGAGGAGATTGGATAGAGTAATGGTGAATGCTCAGTGGAGTTTTTATTTTTATGTGTTTCGGGTTGCCCACCTGAATCGGACTTGTTCAAATCATTCACCACTGTTGATCTCTGGAGATCAGCATCAAAGTAGAAGGCCGAGCCGGTTCAAATTCCTTCACACTTGGACCAGACACAGAGATTTTCTGGAGGTTGTGCGGCAGAACTGGACCCTTCATGTGTTCGCTTCAGGGATGTCTGCGTTTCAATCGAAGCTTATTCGGTTGAAACAAAATCTAAAGGTATGGACCAAGGAAGTGTTTAGTAATGCGTTTCAACGAGTTCAAGAGGCCGAGGCCGAGGTTAGTAGGAGAGAGGTGATACATGATCAGTCAGGGCCTCCTTTAGATCGGGCTACCCTTCATCAAGCCAGGGCTGAGTTGTAGCAGGCTTTACAATGTGAGGAGTCCTTTATGAGATAGCAGTCCCGTGTCCGCTGGCTTCGAGAGGGGGATTTCAACACCCGCTTCTTCCAGGCTTCAGTGAGGAAAAAATGACATGTTCTTTCAGTTCATCGGATCCGGGGTGATGATGCAGAGTGGATTACTGAGCCTGGGGCTATTGGTACTTTGGTTGTGTCCTTTTTTCAGGGATTGTTCTCTGTAGGGGTTGTGTGGTTAAGGTTGCAGATTTTTTGGCTATTCCAGCTATTGTGAGTGATGCAGATGATATTGGGTTGTGTGCTATGCCGACATTGGAGGAGGTGAGACAGGCCGTATTCTCTATTGATTCTAATAGTGCGCCAGGGCCGGATGAGTATTGCAATCATTTTTATCAGTTTTGCTGGGACATTGTGGGAGCAGATTTGTTGGCTGCAATTCAGGATTACTTCCAAGGTTCTCCTATGCCTCGAGGATTCATGAGCACGTTGGTGGTGCTTTTGCCCAAGAAGGAGTCACCTTCTACTTGGGCATATTTTCGACCGATTAGTTTATGTAACGTGAGCAACAAGGTGATGACAAAGATCCTCGTTTCTTGTCTTTTATTATTGTTGTCGCGTATCATATCACCGATGTAGAATTGGTTTGTGCCAAGTCGAGTGTTGTAGACTAGTGTTCTTTTGGCTCAGGAGTTGGTTTGTGATTTGGGGAGAGGTTCCCGGGGAGGGAATGTCGTGCTAATGCTTGATATGGATAAGGCGTATGGCAAGATGTCTTGAACATTCATTGTACAGATGTTGCGGGCTTTTGGGTCCTTTGAGGTTGTATTTCTTTGGTTCAGGGGGCTATTGGGGGCCGTGGTTTTCTGTGATGGTAAATGGGGTTAGTCAAGGCTTTTTCCAGTCGCATGGGGGNTTGCCCAAGAAGGAGTCACCTTCTACTTGGGCATATTTTCGACCGATTAGTTTATGTAACGTGAGCAACAAGGTGATGACAAAGATCCTTGTTTCTTGTCTTTTATTATTGTTGTCGCGTATCATATCACCGATGTAGAATTGGTTTGTGCCAAGTCGAGTGTTGTAGACTAGTGTTCTTTTGGCTCAGGAGTTGGTTTGTGATTTGGGGAGAGGTTCCCGGGGAGGGAATGTCGTGCTAATGCTTGATATGGATAAGGCGTATGGCAAGATGTCTTGAACATTCATTGTACAGATGTTGCGGGCTTTTGGGTCCTTTGAGGTTGTATTTCTTTGGTTCAGGGGGCTATTTGGGGGCCGTGGTTTTCTGTGATGGTAAATGGGGTTAGTCAAGGCTTTTTCCAGTCGCATGGGCGGCTGTGGCAGGGTGACCCCCTTTCTCCTTATTTGTTCATCATTGTTGTAGAATATCTCTCTCGAGGCTTGAACTCTTTGTATGCTAGGTTTCCGGGGATGGCTTATAGTACTGGAGTTGGGGTTTCGATTTCACATTTGGCTTTTGCTTATGACATTATTATTTTTGCTAATGGATGCCGATCAAATTTGCAGCGAGTTATGGATTTCCTTCGTCACTATAAGGCTGCCTTTGGTCAATTAGTTAGTCAGGCCAAGAGCAGTTTCTATATTAGTTCACGTGCCTCGCATTCTAGAGAGGTGATCACACGACAGACCACTGGTTTTTAGATGCGTGAACTTCCATTTATTTATCTGGGGTGCCCTATCTACTTGGGTCATTTTTGAATCTCGTACTTTGATGAGATGATTCGAAAGGTGCACGAGCGGATTTTTGGATGGGCGAATCGCTTGCTTTCCTTTGGAGGTAAGCTCATTTTGATTCGTCATGTGCTCGTGTCGATGCCTATTCATTTATTTCATGTGATGAGGCCTCATGCGGATGTTTTTCACCAGTTAGAGATGATGTTCACTCGTTTCTTGTGGGGTGACACAGATACTCATTAGAGGATTCACTGGTGCCACTAGATTGAGCTATGTTACCCTGTAGAGTAGGGCAGCTTAGGGGTGCGTTCTTTTTTGGACTTAGCCGAGGCTTGTGAGGTGAAGCTTTGGTGGAATTTTCGTGCTCAACAGTTACTTTGGTCCACTTTTATGAGGGTCAAGTACTGTAGGTCCACTCATCCTGGGCTAATTGAGTTTTGTTACCCAGCTTCACCTCGTTGGAGGCGATTGTGTGAGATTCGATCTGTGGTTGAGCCAAAGATCAGATGGTTAATATGATCTATTGAGATCAGTTTCTGGTATGATTGTTGGTTGGAGGATTATCCGTTGGCTTTAGTGTGTCCGGGGGCAGCTCTTGGGATTTCATGTTTTTGCTTACTGGGCGAGTCGGCAGTGGGACAGAGGCCAATTGTTGGGGGTTTTTCATTCTTCAGTTGTTGAGCAGATTGTGCAGATTCTGATTCCGGATCAAGGGGCTGATCAGATGAGGTGGAGTTTGTCTTTAGATGGAGATTTTTCCTTGATGACTACTTGGGCAAATATTCGGAGTGTGGCTCCAGTTCGAGCTGGGTTTTCTTGTGTCTGGCAGAGGCATATTTTGACTCAGGTCTCCTTCTTTATATGGTAGTTGTTTCATGGTTTCCTGGCCACAAATAATGGCTTAGAGAGATAGGGTTTTCATGAAGTATCCCGGTGTGTGTGGTGGGGCTGTTGAGACACTTAGACACCCTCTTTTGGATTGTTCGCTTGCAATTTAGGTGTGGGGTTACTTTTATCGAATGTTTGGGATCAGATCCTGGCCGTTCCAGTCTCTTTATGCTTTAATGCTTCATTGGCGGCGTTGTGCTCCTTCTATAGGTCATGTGCGGGTACTGCTACCGTGCTCTATTTTGTGGCACCTATGGAAAACGCGTAATGCTTATAGGTTTGATGGCGGGGCTTTTCAGGTGCCCGTTGTGGTTCAGAGGGTTATGGTCAATATGCAAATGATTGGGCTTGCTTTTGGGTTTGTTCCGAGTCAGTTGCGTCGGGATGAGTTGGTTGAGTTTGTGGGTTCTCTTAGGGTCTTGGTTCCTCGGCCTCGGCCTCTCCGCTTGGTTGCTTAGACTCATCTTGTACCAGGTTGCCTGAAAATCAGTGTTCACGGCTGTTCTAAAAGCAATCAAGGGTTGTCTGCAGCAGGGGGTGTTATTCGAGATCACCAGGGTCAGGTTCTTAAGGCTTTTGGCTTGTTTCTGGGACATCAACCTATTCTATATGCGGAGATGCAGTCTATTTGCGCTGGGTTGGAGTTGGCCGCAGATTTGGGAGTTTCAGAGTGGAGTCAGATTCAGTTACAGTGATTTCTTGGATTTATTCTCAGGATACTGGGTGCTGGGTTTTTACTTACCTGCTTGCTCGCATTCGGCTTTTGTGTGCTTCTCTCTCGGCTCGTGTCTGCCACATCCTGCGGGAGGCGAATTAGGCAAATCCAAACTATAACTTTATGGTTTTATTTATCCTCGTCTGAATGGGGACACACATATACAACCAAGGCTAAAAAGTTCTTGGCTGTCATGAACTAGTTAATAGACTCATGATAAGGAATACCCTACCCTTTTGTTTTTGTTTTTGTTTTTTTTTAACTTTTTGGAAATTTTATTGGTTAAAAAAAAATCTCAATATCAAATAATGTAACACAACTTTAACCATTAGATATTAATCGGATCTATAAGAATTATGCCACATCATTTAGAAAATAAAATTTGAGAATATAAGCTCTAACTTTTGCAATGATATTATTGTGCACGAGCAATGTTACAGAGATCAAATTTGAAGATCTAATCAAGGGTCTAATTTAATGCGGACATTAAATTAATCATGAATTATAATATTAAATAAAATTCACTTTTAATTAAATAACTGTAATTATTTAGATCCAAATTAAGTACTCAAATAGTACTTTTAACTGTTCAGAAAAAGTGTGAATGGTTGGGAGTATCCAGTCATAAGAAGCAGTTTGGTTGTTGAGGATGATTCTGTGAGGTCCCCTGGGAGAGTGGAAACAAGAGAATGGGACTTCACGTGAAGCGGATGATGAAGCTTTATTCAAGTGCCAGTAGTACATGTCCATGTGTTGCCAGGAGCTGTTTGCTTTCCTTAGTTGAGAAGGCGTGCACGTGAAACACCATGCATTAGCAAAAAGCAAAGGATTAATAGGAAATTGAACCCCAAAATATCAATCGAATTTTAATTTATACCCTTAAAGATTGAAAATCATATTTTCTACCCTCAAAAGTAAAAATTTGTATCAACGTGCACCCAAAACTAATAATCGTCAATTTGTCGTCTAAAATTAAATTGATAAATTATACTTAAATCTCCTCATGTGTTGTCACTTCATCATTTAGACCCTCTCACATTTAGAATATTATTCATACACCTCCAAAATTTGTCTACGTAATACATAACTCTTTTTGTTAATATCTTTTAATATAACCGTTAAAAAATATGATTCTATCATAATAAAAAATTATAATTTCTTACTACCATTTATTTTCTAGGCCCGTTATACTCTAAAATTCAAAATCAAGCTTGTTATTTGAATGTCCAATTTAATGCAGATATTTATATAATGTTCTTTATATTCAATGCAATACATCACTTAAACTGAATTATTTAAAATGCCCAATTGGGAAAAATTGTTTTGTAATACTTGGATTCTCAAGAGATGTAGGTATAATATTTCAAATTTGAGGGGTCTAAGTGATTAAGTGACAAGAATTAAGAGGTCTAAATATAATTTATTCATTTAATTTTAGACAACAAACTAACGGCTCTTAGTTTGGCATTGATACAAATTTTTATCTTTTAATGTGTAAATTAAATTTTTTTATCTTTGAGCGTACAAATTAGGATTCGAACAATTTTTTGAAGTGTAATTTGAGATTAACCCAAAAGCAGGGTTGGCCCAACCTATAGGTCACTAAAGTTATTGCCTAGGGCCCCAAATTGGAAGAAAAAAAATTTGGGGCCCCAAAATAAAATTTTATACAATAGTATGCAATCTAGATATTGGGATATAATTTAAATAGTCAATATATTTTAACAATTATCAATGGGTCTTTAGTCTCATGGTATTACCTGCCTTGTGAAAACTTTACTTTCTGGAGGTCAAGGGTTCAAACCCCCTCCCCCCCCAAAAAATTTTTTTTTTTTTAAAAAAAAAATATATATATATATATATATATATATTAACAATTGAATTAATAAGGAGTCCTAACTTTAAATAAAATATATTATTTATCCAATGTATTTAAACCTCAAATCAAGTAAAAGTAGTACTATCATAAAAATTTTAGAACCTCTTCCAAAAACAATTAGAGCCCTAGAGCTCAACTTAATTTTCTTATCTTACCCAATGTTTATATTATATGTATTATCACTTTGTAGTCTTATTATTAAAATCAATTTCTATCGTATAATATGTATGAATAATGATTTTATATTTCTATAACTTAAATTTATGGCTATTTTTTGATCAATTTGTTTATAATGAATAGAATAACTATAACATAGGATGAGTAGAATTAATACACTATTTGAAACTAATCAACCACAGTCGTCTTACTAGTTAAACTAAGTCTTAATTATGTTTTTATTTATCTTTAACAAATAGTACGTATCATTTGCATTTGATCTCTAAATTTGACTACGGTTAGCACAATTTTTATTTACAAAATTTAAATTTTAATTAGTATGTTGTATCTCAAAAAAAAAAAGACAAAACAAATAATTTTTAAATAAACATATTTTAATATTTTGATAACTATTTAATACTAATATTATTATTGAATAAATATTACTAGGGCCCCACATAACATTTTTGTCTAGGACCCCTAATTGGGTTGGGCTGCCCCAGCCCAAAAGCAAAAGATCAATACACTTCAAAAGATTTCTCAAATTTTAATTTATACCATCAAAAATAAAAAATTTTAATTTGTATCATAAAAAATATAAATTTATATCAATGTACACCTGAAATTAATAGACATTAGTTTGCTGTTTAAAATTAGTTGGGTCCATTACACTTAGACCCCCTTAAGTTTGTCACTTAATCATTTGGACTTCTCACATTTAGAGCGCAGGTAACATATAATCTCTTATCGTTGGTATCTTTTAATATAACCGTTAAAAAATATAATTTCATCCTACTAAAAACTTATAATTTTTATATTACCCTTTATTTTGTTAACCTGTTATACTCTAAAATTTAAAATGAAACTTACTATTTGAATGCCCAATATAATGCAAGTATTTATATAATGTTCTTTATATACAATTTTTTTTTTTGAGGGGTACTTAAACTCTTGAACACAAGAAGGTAAAATTTTTATAAGACAGGGAGTACTATTAGAACAAAGACCTATTAATAAAAATTGGGGAAATACAGCAAGTGATATAACATTAGATGCAATACATCACTTGAACATAATTATTTGAATGTCCAATTGGGAAAACATTTTTAATCGTATTTGAATTCTCAAAGGATGAAGATGTAATATTTCAAATGTGAGAGATTTAAGGGATTAAGTGACAAGCATGAAGGGATCTAGTGTAACTAATCCATTTAGTATAGACAAAAAATTGACAACTATTAACTTAAGGTGTGTGTTGATACATATTTATATTTTTCAGGGTGCAATTTGCGATTAACCCAGAAGGCAAATAGTTTTATTTCTTGAAGTTTTATTTATTTATTTATTTTTGAGACCCACACCCCTAAAATTCTTATTTTTCAAATTAATGTAGTTCAAAATTTATTTTTTAAATCTATATAATTTTTAAAAATATTATTTCAAATGATGTTTTCACTTTTTTTTTGGGATAGGTTGAGTTAAACCACTGGGCAAGGGCAAAGTGAGCCGAGAAGAGAATTCCAACTAGGATGGGGACTATTCACTCCTGACAAATCTCGATTTCTAGCTCATTTAATTTCCCATTATTAAACTGCTAAACTCACATCTTCTATACCCATCCCATTAGTGATTGAGCTCATTTCATGCTACATATATCACATTAATAGTTAAGTTCATTCATTCTATGTAGGGCTGACAATCGTGTCGAATGGAAAGGTTTCATGTCGAGTGGAACGAGTTTGTGTCAAAAAACACTCCATCCATAACTCATTCATTTATATAAACGTGTCTAACTATCACACTCATACACGAATCATTTATTAGACTGGTTTACCTGATACAACCCGTGTGTCACCTGCTAAATAAGTGAATATGTTAGAGTATTTTGAGTCTACACAAAAAATCATCAACTCACCACGCATTATACATGTTTAACCTATTTACTTTAATAATAAATCATGGCTGAGCAAAAAAATAAAAATCAAAAATAAATATTAAATGACTACTAAATTTAAATGAGTATGAGAGATGAGAAGTATGAGATAAACAGAGATTGAAAAACCTAACCTTTTTTAAAAAAAAAAACATTATAATACCACTGTTACGGCTTAAATGGGTTGAAACAAGTTTATGGGTTAAACACGAAATCAATTTATTTATTTCATGGGTTTGCATGATTGAAATGAGTGTCGATTTCAAGAGTCGTATCTAGAATTACCAAACCTAATTCTATTTGCATTCCTTTAATGAAAGAAATTATCGTAAAATAATGAAAGAAAATAATTAGTTTAAATTAATAAATATATTTACGCAATAACAAAATGAAAAAGAACCAAGCAAAATTGAAACAAGAAAAAAAAAACCAAATAAAAAACTAGTAAAAAAAAAAAAAGCATGCCGAAATGAGAAAAAAGAAAAAAATGAAACAAGAAAAAAAAAAGAAGAAAGAAGCAAATTGAAACATGAAAAAAATAAAAGAATGAAATAAGGAAAAAAACAAAAAGAGAGAAGCAAATCGAAAAAAGAAAGAAAAAAAACCACGCAAAGATCATACGAACAAGCAAAAGTACAAGACATAAAACTGAATATGAAAAAAAAAAATCAAGTACAGGCACAAAATTGAACAAATAAAATAACAAAATTGAGAAGTAATACTAACTTATATCTCACTAAAAAAATTCATATTAAAAAAGTGTTTTTGTGAGTGCATGAGATGAGATAGAGAATGAAACCCTAACTATGATAAAATATAAAGTAGATTTACTTATTAAAATGGTGTATGTAGTATGAGGTTGACTTAATTAGTAATGAGGTTTGTATAGAAGGAGTGGGTTTAGTAGTTTAATAATGAGAATTATGTGATGTGAGAATGTGGATTTGTGAACTAACGATATGCACTAAACAAAGTAGGTATTTTATCAACAAGGTAAACCCCTTAATTTTTTAAAAATATTCTATTCCCCCTTTAGGTTCTTGAAAAATCTTATGTCGCCCTTTGGATTTTAAAAATTTAAATACACATAGTATTCATCTAATATATTGAACAAACTTAATGGCCAAACATTTGATAATCAAAGAGAAATATTTTTCTCTTATAGATGAGTATTGCTCTTACCGGCGAAAGCACTTATATGAATTTGGCAATTGACAGATAAAAGGTGAAATTATTATAAAATTGGATTACAACTATGACTTATATTATAAGCAATATACTAACTCACTACTAATTCCATTATATGAAACTAAAATTGACGATGAGAATTATTCATAGTTATTACATCGTGTGACATATAAGGGAATAGTGAATTGTAATATTATCAACAATTGATTTTTACTATGGAAAGTAATAATCGATCTTTGGATTCAGACTAATTTTTACAAAGTTAACTTTGATACAAGTAAAAAATGGACATTAATGTAGACTTGTTGAATGATTCTAGTTAATAAAATATCTTACTGTAACACTATTTGACCCTTTCAATTTAAAATTTTGTTTCCGTTTCTAATTGTAGCCTTGTGTATGTTTTTATGCTAAAAATATCATTCGAAACTACAGTGAAAAATTACTACATGAAAAGTCCTTTGACAGTTTCTTCCTGGCGCATTGTTATTGTGACACTAATACAATAAAGGGTTAATCTCATTTTGTAGCATAAATGATACTTCGATTCTCAATTTGCACCCTTAAATATTATAAATTTTAATTTATAACCTCAATTTTAAGAACTGGTAACAATATGGACCTGAGTCAGACTGTCGTTCAATTTTTCATCATAAATTGAAGCATGTGAGTTGCAAGTACTTCAAGTAAGAAGATGAGGTATGCCCTTCATTGTAGATCTTTGTCTATGATCAATTTAACATCATTTGTGTATCGAAAATAGGGTTTCATTAGTTAAATAGAATCTGACCCTATCACGTTCAACTCGTATGAGGCTTCAACAATCTATGAATTTACAAATAATCTAATGCCTGAAGTAATTGCAAGTCACAAACTTCAATTTATGATAAAAACTAAACAGCCAATCTAGACAATTTAACAAGCTTTAATTTTTCCTTGTTGTCAATATAAGGTAATATATTTATATTTACTTATATCATATTTAATATTTTAAAATTTATTAAACCGAAAAATGAAAAATCCATAAACTTAGGATGTATTAAGGACAAAAAAATGATAATTACAATCTCTTCTAAAGAAGGCTATGTAAAATTATTTAAATTGGACAGTATATAGGTTTTTATTCTTTGAAAGCCTTGCACAATAACTAGATTATCTTACATATACATGTGTATATAATTATGCTATCACATATCTATTTATTATGCATTGGATCAACTAAGTTTTAACAGTAGTCTTTGCTATTTTTTTTTTACCAAAATACTAATCCCTACTAAAATTTAAAATTTAATGCTAGATTAAAAAGTGGCATGTGTCTTAGTGACGTAAAATTATCATCGACTGTTTGGACCTCAAATAGAGATAAATCACGTCTCCTCGAAGGATCTCACAGTGGTTATAGGTCACACAATTGTTGATCACTTCTCCTTTCTCAGTCTCTTTCATTCTCGCTCTATATATATCTCAATCATTGGGTTTCACACTAACATAATTTTATTGAATAAATATATTTATATCAATTTTTTTTTTAAATTTCTATCTCTGATTAATTTTTGTAATATTTAATTGTGACTTTGAGTTATATGGATTACTTACAAAATGACACTACATTTTATTACAGTGACCTTAAATTAAGTATAATTATAACAACATTTGAGCAATGTCAAACTATCAATAACATTTTAGCAATGTTAAGCAATCTACAACTTTTAAGCAATGTAAAGCTAGCAACAACTCTAGCTCTGTGGGTACTATTCAAATCAAAAGATTTCCAACAAACAAGTTTTTTTTTCAATAAACCACAAGCTTTTCAACAAAACACATTTGATCCATTATTTGCTCAACCCAACATAAATCAAGTCATCAAAACTTTATTTCACATAGTGAAATAACTTATATTAGTCATATACTTTTACTTTTAATTATTATAAAGCAGTATACTTCACCTATCACAGCCAACCAACACACCACTCAGTTTTATGCTTGATCTCTAAGTGGAATTGGTACAATATTGTCTAGACCTAACACAAATCATATAATCATATACAATGAGTTTCAACTCCAAAAAACTCAACAGATGCAAACGTAGGCATATGAGCATATTTCATTTTAAGTTTTGTTTGTTTCGATTCAACTCGACTTCGATCAAGACAACTCTAATCCCATGACTTATTTTCATAATATCTCAAAACCTCTCATAGACCATGTTCCGATTATTTTCCAACAGGTTTTCAAATTCAATTAGTGGGCTGTTTTTAGCTATTTTTCAACTAAAAACTGAATTTACACAGGAATAATATGATGTTCTACCTTACACCATTGGAAAGGTCTCGGAGTCTAGTTACCAACAAAATTGACGGTGCATCAATTCGAGTTTTTTTACAAAGAGTTATGCTCATTTTACTAAAAGATGTCAAAGCTATCCAATATGCCTCATGTCTAATTCTTTGATCCAAACCAATCCAATTTATTGCATACCACATTCAACTCAAATAAGATCGGATCACTTAAGCCCCATTTTCGCTCATTCACTTCACTCAAACATTTTCTCAAACACCTTACATGCATTAAAATAACAAGAAACCCCATTTGGCGAATTTTATTAAATCAAGCTTCTGCCCTTGCTAAAATAATAAGAACCCAAATTAATCATAAATTAGGCTTCCTAAGCATTCTAACCATAGGTCATGAGCTAAAATTGAGGTTCTAGGTGAAAAGTTATGCTCACTTGTTTAAAAAAATACTAATCTAATTTTTTTCTATCAGTCGCAGTACTTCAGTCAACTTCAAACAAATGTCAGTTTTCACACAAATAGAATTAGGTTTTATATCTTATATGGTTAGAAAGATCTATGAGTCTGTGTTCTAACAAAAAAAATGGTGCACAAATCTAAATGTTTTAGAGAGAGTTATTGCCAGTTTTCCACAGACTATCCAAGCTGTTTGTCAAAACCAGAATTATTATCACCATCTTTGTTTGCCTGCCCGTGAACCAAAATTCACTTCAATCTACTCCAAAATCAATTAAAACCCTTCTAACAATCTCCCATAATCTTTCAATCATCCAAAATAGATTTGGGCATCAATGTAAAAAAAAATTAATTAAGCTCTTTCAACAACTAAATCATAATTTTAGCTTTTAATTTTAAACAATTTTATCAACTAAGCATGAAACTCTTCTTATTTCCTTGATGAAAACTCCACTGAAAAGATTATCAACTGAAAAAAAATATAAAACAAACAAAACAACTTCATTTGAAGAAACTGAACCGATAGATATGAAATTTAAACTACGATGAACAACATACTCAAATTTTATAATAAACGCAGATAGTTTCAACGCTGGATTTGAGTTAAAATTCACCTTGTTTCCTTTTCTTTATTTTTTTTCTTATTCTCTGTTCTTCTTCCAGCTTCTATTTTTTTTCTTTTGTTTGGTTGTTCCTTTCTTAAAAATCCAACAATCGACTTTCACCTTCAATAATTACACTACTATATACTAATTACACTTTCACCCTTTAAAAAAACATAACTCACAATTTACTCCTACAATGTTTTTTCTAAAAATTTGANTTCACCCTTTAAAAAAACATAACTCACAATTTACTCCTACAATGATTTTTCTAAAAATTTGAATACTTGTAATTTAACCCCAACTATCTTATCTTCAATTCAATTTAACTCTTGTAACTTAAATATAACATCTTGTATAATGATTAAACTTTCCTAATTCATATATTAGATAATCACACTTACCCCGTCAAAGCTTTTAAAATCATTTACTTTTATCATTACTCAAAATTAAATATAATGCAGTGGATGTCCGGGTCTCACAATTCTCTCTCCCTAAACAATTTCATCCTCGAAATTCATTAATAACATTCATTAATGCCATGGTGACTTTCATACAAAATTATAAATCCCAAAACCAAAAGTACCCAATATCCATCCAATTTTTTTTCATGCCAACTTTTCATTTTCAACATACAAACATTATATAACCCAAAATCTGAATGAACATAGCCATTACGCTTCTACCATAAGAGTTTAATTTATTATATATCTCCATCTATAGCCATACCATAAGTTATCCAACTAGCATAGATTATCAATAAAATAAAGGTCATCCATAGATTTGAGGTCATCCCCAAAGTAAAGGTATTCAAATTTCAGGCTTATGGTAGGTAGTTCAGACTCAGAGCATTCAATCAGAAATTTAAATCTTAATTACTTGTTCTACTACTGCCAATCATTGATCTTTCATTTTTCCCCCTCTTTCCCAAGTAACTTACTTCGGTGGATAATTCTTCCACAACAATTGGCCAATGGAATGGTCCTTCTACACAAAACTTATTGGCTCCCCAACATATATAAGATTTTCTTTTAACTCAATAGGTTGCTCAACCAATATATAAGAAGAATCGAGTGTATATATTTACTTCCTGAGCATAGCAACATAAATTATGTCGTGAAAACAAACAATTCTACTAAAAGAACTAACCATAAAGTTTTAGCATCAATTTTCACTATCTTGACTAAGCTTTCCCTCTTCATCAAATCTTAACACACGTTGTTCGTGTCATATTCTTATAAATTCTTGATCCCTTATTGCACATCCTAAATTGTCTAATTTGCTTATCAGCACAAGTATATAACATCACAAGTTCTAAATGTTTCATTTGCTTATCGATAACATACCTTTTCTATCTGCTTTATACAACCTTTAGTCTTACTAAAATCACTTCATCTTTTTTTTTTTTTTTTTGTAGTTATACATCTCATCTTAGGATCACATATTTATGTTTCCATCATATTACTTCAACACATCGGGGTCCTTCACTTCCTACCACAAAAGTGCTTGATATGGTGTCATCCCAATACTACTACGACAATTTTGATTAGAAGCAAACTCTATTGAAGACAAATAACGTCCCGTCTACTTTTGAATTTCTAGCTCACTAGTGGGAAGCATAACGTCAAAGTATGAATAACATGCTCAGATTTTTCGTCAAATTAGAATGATAAACCATACTTCGCTTCAAAGTGTTACACCTAACATCCTGTAAACTAGGCCAAATCTAAATGTAACTCTTGGATTTCCATTCGCCATACCATATAACGGTGTTCCACACAATCATACATTCTCATCAAATAACTTTAAGCATACCTACATATGAATATTTAGGTTTAATTTTTAAAATTGACCAGTCTCCATCAATCAATCCATAGTAATTCAAATAGATCCATGCCCAATTTGTATCTGAAAGTCCCCTTATAGAAAATTTATATTAATATGCTCCAGTTCCCATTCAAAAATTGAAGGCAATAAACTTGTAGGATACTAATCTCCAGTCTTTATTCATCAATACATTACACATTGGCCACAAATCCAACAATGTCTCTTTTCATTCTAGTTAACCAACAACAGTTTCTCAAATTTCTAAGTAAATTCATACTCTTTGGATGCACCACGTAAACAAAATTATCAGTTGCATCTATAACATCTTTCTTCAACATAATATCTCTTGGTACGTAACTATGTGCCGAAATATAACATAACATCAGCCCACATTGCAAAATCTATCATTCGACCATGTTGTTTCTCTTTCATGATCAATCGTAGGTGTGACTCTTTTTATTTTAACTCCCTAATTTGATCTACCAATAAAGGTCTAACTTGTAATTGGGTTAATAATACATCTATACGAGTCAATACCATATGTAACCCTTCAATCTCAAGTCCTTAAAATTGTTTACTCAAATAAATACAATAAAGTCTTCCTGACGATTTTATGCTCAATGCATCAACCATAACAATAGTTTTTCCTGTATAATAATGTCTAAAATAATCACAATCCTTGATCATTTCCATCCATCTCATTTGCCTCAAATTCAGCCCCATTTGAGTTAAGAAATATTCCTAACTCAATGATCTACAACCCATATAAATGAATAATGTCTTCATTACTTTAAAGCAACCACAATATCAATGAACTCCAAATCATAAGTTGTGTAATTCATTTTAGTGTCTTTTTTATAGTATGAACGTGTAAACAATCACTTTACTATGCTATATTAGATTTCAGTCCAACATCTAATAAGAAACATCATTGTATAGCACATATCAACTACTACTCGAGTGTACTGTCAACACTAGGGCTTAAAAAAATTGATTTCTTCTTTTACTTTTGAAAACTATTTTCACAAACGTCATCCTATTCAAACTTTGTATACTTCCTGTGCCAAATATGTCGAAGGTACTATTAATACTGAAAATTCTTATACAAACCTACAATACTAGCCAACTAATCCCAATAAATCTATAAATCTCTATCATTGTAGTTGATCTTGCCCACTATACAATTGTCTCAACTTTCTTATGATCAACAAAAATACCATCACTAGAAATTAAATGCCCCAACAAAACAACTTAATTTGGCCAAACTCACATTTACTCATCTTCCCAGGTAAATTTTTTTTTTAGAGTCTCTTTCACAATCCTCAAATGATGTTTATGTTCTTCCTTACTACGGGGATACACAAGCATAATATCAATGAATACAATAACATATGAATCTAATAAAAGTTCAGATACCCAATTTAGTCAACCCATAAAAACCGATGTAGTGTTTGTTAACCTCAATGACATCATCAAAAATAAAAAATGACCATCCCAGCCTGACAAACTATTTTCATAATATACAACTTCTTTCTTTTAAATAAGGATAACCCAACATAATAAGATCAATTGTACTACATACTCTAGTTTCTCGCAACTAATAAAGTAAATCATTAATACCATGTAAAAGATATTTACTGCTCGTTGCTACCTCATTCAATTAGTAGTAACCAATGTACCATTTCACAATCTCATCATTTTCTTTGCAAACACAAACAAGAGCACCCCATGATAATTACAAGGTTGAATAAATCCTCGGTCTGATATATATCAATTGAATTTTCAATTCCTCTTGCTCAGTAAGAACCATGTTGTATGAATAATAAATATAAATGAAGTACCCCAAGACCACTAACACAAACTCTATCTCTCTTTAATGATAGTTTGGACAACTTTTTTTTAGAATACATCTGAAAATACTCGAACTACAAAAATATATTTCAAATGTATCTTCCCTTCTTTAGTGTCTACTACAAAAGCTAAGTAGCCCATCTTACCTTTGTCTCAATAGACTAAACATTTGAAACTCCCTTTTCGATCAATAGAAGTTTTATACTCTTTTATTTGGTACCTGAATTATCATCTTATTTCTCAACAATCCATAATAGCATGATATTTTAGCAATCAAACATCTCAAGAATTATATCAACATCTTAAATATCCAGAGACAAAAAATCAATAGATAAATATCTAACTTCCACATTCAACATACAACCACTATATATAGTCTTTGTTAACACTATCTCCTATTACAGTAGCAATAAATAAATTAGTATACAACAATGTCAACGATCAGCCTAATGGTTTGTTATACAACGACTATGTAAATCTTGGGTATATCAAAACCCATGCAACCTTGACCAAAATTGGAGAGGGTACTTGTGATAACCTCAATAGTAGCTTGAATATCCTATCAACTTATAGCAAATACACTACATAGAATAGTATTGGTAGTTTCTCTCCCAAAATTAAGGTTATCAAAAATAATACCAATACTAGTCTTTGCACTATCCACTAAACATGTAAATAAATCAAGATACTAGTCAACACAAATGAGCTATAAGTCTTAGGCTATAATATTTCGAACACGCAAAAACTTTAAATCCTCTATTATCAAGATTGAAAACTTCGGTCTTCTTCAAATCCTCTATTATCAAGATTGAAAATTTTCTCTATTATATATCCCTTAAAATATCTTGTACAATTAGTCTAGTAATACTTTAAATTATTCTTTTTATCACCCTTAACTGCTCATTTGCAACATCAAATCCACTATATATATTATATGGTCTACTGGACCTTGTGAAACAAATTAAGGAATTTATGCAACAAATTAAGGAATTTGAGAAAGTCTATGTTTATGATGTTTTATAATACGATGAGGTCTTATGACCACAACAACATTTTTTGAGAGAAGGTTCTTTGGCTTGCTCCAAAAATTAAAATCAATAAAATTAAGGCACCATTTGGTAATTCTTTTCTGAAGTATTTTTTTTTACTTTTTTTTTTGTTTTCTTTAAGGAAAACACGAAAAGTAACATTCATTTTTTGTATCAAAAAAGAACTTTTAAAAAGCAAAATAAGAAAAATAGTTTTTTTTTTTTCTAAAAGCAAATAACAAATTTTACAAAAAATACTCACACGCATTAATATACCAAATACAAAGACACTAAAACACCCCACATTACACTGATACACCCCACACACACACGCGCGCGCGCGCGCGCACGCACACATTAATATACCAAAACACACATGTATACACACTAGTATACCAAAAAAAACACTCCCACACATACAAATACACAAAAACGCACACATGCACACACTAGTACACGAAAAAAAAAGCATACACACATGCCAATACACCAAAATATGTACACTAATTCAACAAAATACACGCTCACACACATACACAGTAGAACCCCAAAAAATACACCAACACTAATACGCTAAAACATAGACACACACACACACATGCATAATATAACCAATTTAGATTCCCTTATCATGATAACTCTCAATCATATTTTCTTATCACAATCTATTTCCTGTTACTATGTACGTACCCATCAAATGGGTTACATACATTTTGTATTTTTCTCTATAAATTTCGATTACAGTGGTTCTCTCATGATCATCATGAGATAGATTCCTCTTAAAATCTTTATAGTATCATATCTATAGTGAGTCAAGAGTCCTTCAAGAAAAAAAAATTTCCACCATGTCAATAGCTTCAAGCTCTTCCATCTCCTCTTCATAATCAAACACTTCTCTCTCCTTTTCACATTATGTCGAGTATGCCAACCCAGAGACACAAAATGTTGCCAAATTTTGTGTCACTTTGCCTTTCTTAAACCAATTTTATTATATGAAAAACCCAAATATTAAATATCCTAGAGAGTTATGATCTCCAATGATTTGTAAATGGTGAAATCAGGTCACCATCTAAGTCTAGTATGGATGGTGAGTGTAATTCTTAACACAATCCTTACTTTATTTAGTGGCACAATTGAATCATCTCGTTAAGGGGTGGTTTACTGCCACTCTCTCCAAAGAAGTCCTTGGCATCATCGTCAGCCATGACACTACAGTTGAGCTCAAAAATGCCTTTGCTCGCCTACCTTCCCCAACACTCGGAATGGAGTGTCCATTTTTTCAACTCTATGGCAAGCACTGAAATTACACTTCATTATGGGTTTTTATTAGAAACAATCAACAAAATAAATTAGATTCAAAATCCCTTCCATGTGTCTGTATTGGTTATAGCCAAAAACATACAGGGAACAAATGTCTCTATCTACCTACCAGACGAGTTTATATATCTTTCCACGTTGTATTTGATAAAGCAATCCTCCCCTAATCTGAATCCATTCAGCCTCATGGCACCACCATTACGGGTGAACTTTCCACCTTCGTAGCTTGGGAAGTATCCCCTTCAGTAGTATCCTCTTCGCCGTCGACAAAAACTTCTCCGTCGGCCTTTTCCTCTCTTGCTTGTTTTGGACATCCATATGTTCCCTACTCAGTTGCAATCTTGCTCCCTCTTTAGATTTTGAGTTTGTGATTGCCTCTTTCCGCATTGCTACTCCACTTATAGCTCACCCTTATTTGTCTCCGGCATAAACATTGTCCTCTACTCCTCAAACCGATGTCAGTCACCAGCCAACTACTTTCAATTCACAAGACCAATCCAAAATATACCAATTCACTTGTTGCTCACGCATATGTCAACATCCCTTTAGGACCTCATTCTATCATTGATGACAAACGACATAAGGGTGGGTTATTCCTATGGATAAAGAACTAGCCACCGTTGCTGTATATCACACGTGGACCATGGTTTGGCCCAATCCTAACATGAAAATTGTAGATTGCAAATGGGTCTACAAGGCTAAACTTCATTAAGAAGGCTCGCTTGAGCATCTCAAAGCTCAACTCAATGCAAATGGATTTAATCAGGTGTATGGTGGTACTTTTTTTTTGAAACATTTTCCTAGTAGTCAAACATGCCAGCATTCGTCTTGCCCTCACCGTTGTCGTTGTCAATGGCTGAGAGATTCCACAATTGGAAGTCAAAAAAAAATTCCTCCATGGTTCCTCTTTACTCTTGTCTACATGAAACTACATCCTGGATATGTTAATGCCTCATTTCCCACCTAGGTGTGTAAGCTAAGTCAAGCCTTATATGACCTCAAACAAGCCCCTTAGGCAGTGTTTGATTGGCTTAGTGATTTTTTACTCACCCTTGGTTTTTATTGTAGTGATACGAATCCTAGTTTGTATAATTACAAATCACACAACATGGTATTCTTGTCTTTTTACGTTATATCGACGATATGATTGTTACCAGAAGTAACCCATCACAAATAAATTAGCTTATCACTCAATTGGCTCGTGAATTTTCAATCAATACTTGGATTTTCTACACCATTTCCTTGGTGCCAAAGTCAATTGTCTTGTTACTGGATTGTCTTTCCCAAAATTCGCTATGCCTTAGATCTTTTAGCCCATGACAATATGGGGTCCTCCAAACCCATTTCAACCCTTAATGCTAATTTGACTCTGTCTAATGATCTGTATCCTAATCTAACCCATTATCATAGTATTATTAGTGGTCCGCAATATCTCATATTCACAAGACCTAATCTTTCATACATCATAAATTTTGTTTGTCAATTTATGCTACTCTCACCATGGCTCATTTCTAACTTGCCAAAAGTGTTTTTCACTATCACAATGCAACTGCACAATTTAGGTTGTGAATATCAGCTTCAGGCACTCTTGATCTATATATATTTTTAGATACAGATTAGGTCAATTGTCCTCTCAATCGTCATTCCACCACATGTTTTTGTGCTTTTTCTAGGCGGCAACTGTATTTCTTGGAGCTCTAAAAACGGAGTCCAATGTTGCCTGTTCAAGTGCCAAAGCTGAGTATTACTTTATGGCCTCTCCCGTTACTGAACTCACTTGGTTAACATTTCTATGATGAGAACTCGATTTGTCTCTCCTTCTCTCTCTCACAGCCACCACTACTCTTTTGTAACAACATCAGTCCTCTCCATATGACAATTAATTCAGTCTTTCATGAATGATCAAAACACATTTAATTGGATTACCACTATGTTCGCAAGAAAGTGGCGCTTTGTACACTAGAAACATGGTTTGTTCCATTTGTCCGTCAATTGGCGGATATCACTATGCCACTGTCCAAACAATACTTTTGGAATTACACACCAAACATGGCCTCTATTTGGATCCTTGACCAAGTTTGAGGGGGAAATGATATTACTAGTTTAAATTTAAACAACTATGGCTTAGAAGATAAATCCAAAGATCATGATAACTCCTGATCACATTTCCTTATCATAATTTGTTTCCTGGTACTGTTTACATACCCATCAAATGGGTTACATACATTTTGTACTTTTCTCTATAAATGTTGAAAGCAATGGCTCTCTCATACTCACGTGAGATAGATTCTTCTCAAAGTTTTTAATGCACACACTAATACACCAAACAAATGCATATTAATACACACACACACTCTCTCTCTCTCTCTAACATATCAAGCCACACACACACACACACACTAATACACTAATTCTTTAAATAAGTGTGTGTTTGTGTGTGTTTACTTTGGTGTATTATTGAGTATTAACGTGTTTTCGCATGTATGCATTTAGGTTTGTTAATTTATATGCGTGTGTATGTATTTTGGTGTATTAGTGTATGTGTGCATATATTGTTTGATGTATTAGTGTGTGGGAACTGTGAATATATTTTTGTTTTGGTGTGTGTGTGTGTTTGGTGTATTGGCGTGTGTATGTGTTTCATTTTGATGGATTTCTCTGTGTGTGTGTGCACACGCGCACTTTGATGTATTAATATGTGTGTTTGTGTTTGTGTGTATGTGTGCATATTTTTTTTTTTTGAAAGATATTCATCAAACAAGCTTTTGTTTTTGCTTTTCCTTTTAAAAAAAAAATCAATTTTGTCATTTTTCTTATTTTAAAAAACATTACTAAACAGAGCATAAGTTTTTTATTTATTGGTGTTCTCTTGCCATTTCGCTTAATTTCAAGACACAGCTAACGAAAAAGAAGAGTATAAATTAAACTCACTTCATATAATTTTTATGATGGTTTTACTTAACTCAAACAAAGATCTTACTTAAATTGATTTTTTTATATAATACTGAAAAGTAAACTTTGGTACTATAACACTATCTCGAAACGTAATACCAACAATTCAAATTGTACGTACCCTTAAGCATGGTTTCTAAATTATATTTTGCATTTCCAGTTGTTTGAAAATCATTTTTAAACTTTAGAAAAAATCAAGATCCAATTCTTCCTTGTTAAATAAATCTAGATCCATATTCTTTCTTCAAATAAACTCTGATTCTGTTCTCTGCTCTAATTGTACCAATATGATGAGTCAAATTTTTATTCCAATAGAAGATTGTGATTAATGGACAAATTTACTATTTATATCGGAAAATGAGAGAATTATATAATACATAACTGATTATTGAAAGTTGAAGCTGAGACTTATATTTTCATTTTTATTTTTAGCAAACAAAATACAAATGCACACCAGCTGGCCTCAGCGAAAATATATACAAGACTTTTCTTTTTGGTAATATCTCCAAGCCTGTCCAATTGGCTTCACGTGCACAACCCGTAATGAAAGTGGGCACCATATATATATATATTGACTTTTAGAATTCCATTATTTTATCATGTGAATATAAACATTTTCCCATTCCAACGTTCAAGATTCTCTAATGGAGAATAAAGGAATGCCCACACCATTACAAGATTCTTCCAAACCCATCTACGGTTGGTTCGTGTGCCCTAAATCACACCCTAGGGGCATGGCCTTGTACCCTCATATTTTAAACAAATGGGTCCCACAATATCTAGACTCTATACCAAAGCTAGACAAGCCTATCATCACACCTTTTTAGCCCACTTCAAGACTACTTTCCTCTTGTTTTATCTGTCCCTTGTCACATATATATACCCCCTACGACCTTCATCTCCATGCACCAAACTCTTCATTCTCCTCCAACACCCATAAGAGCAAAAGCACTCTTCCTCTAAAATCTTGGAACATTGTAAGTTTTCCTCCCAAAAATAAGAAACCATCTTCGCTTTTTCGGAAATAAAATCTACTTACCTATCGAAAATCTACTTACTTAAAATCTAAAACCCATAATGTCTAGAGTTGTGGTGTTCAAGGATAATGGCGTGATTCAATTCATTGAAAATCCTCAAGCAGAGCAAGGGGATGGGCGTGGTGGAGCCATCCAGAGAAAGGTTTTGGTGCACTTGCCTACAGGCCAGGTGGTATCATCTTACCACACTCTTGAGGATATCTTGAAAGGTTTGGGATGGGAGAGGTATTATGGTGGCAATCCCGACCTCTACCAATTCCACAAGCAATCTTCTATTGACTTAATCTCTCTTCCTAAGGACTTTTCCAAGTTCAATTCCGTTTACATGTATGATATTGTCATTAAAAATCCTAATGTTTTCCACGTTAGAGACATGTAAGTATGCATCACTATCATCGTTTAATCGTCGTGTATAGGGCGTGTTTAGTCCATGTCATTCTCCATTTTCTCGTGTGATGGTTTTGGTTGCTTAAATCTGTGTGTTTCCGTTCTAGTATTTAGAAGCGGTTATTTTAAGTCGAGAGACGTTCAGTTCTCACCTTATGAAGCTGAAGTGTACAAGCCACTGTAATTCTCTGTATGTTCATTACATGGCCATGTTTCATATAATAATGCCATGAAGTTTCAGCTACTGTAATGCTATGTAAATCTTATTATATCCTCATAATTCCATGAAGTTTTCCGGTACTATTCGTATGAGTTTGCACAGTTTTGTAATAATTAAGTCTATAATCCATGTGGCAATCACTTTTCGTTCCATGTTACTGTCTAGGCCCTTTTAAGTTGTCTTTTTTTTTTTTTTTTAATGTTTTTAATCCAAATCAAAATCAATACCATCAGATGAATCGACACAGTAAACAAATCCAAACTATAACTTTATGGTTTTATTTATCCTCGTCTGAATGGGGACACACATATACAACCAAGGCTAAAAAGTTCTTGGCTGTCATGAACTAGGTAACAGACTCATGATAAGGAATACCCTACCCTTTTGTTTTTGTTTTTTTTTTTTTTTTATTTTTTGGAAATTTTATTGGTTAAAAAAAATCTCAATATCAAATAATGTAACACAACTTTAACCATTAGATATTAATCGGATCTATAAGAATTATGCCACATCATTTAGAAAATAAAATTTGAGAATATAAGCTCTAACTTTTGCAATGATATTACTGTGCACGAGCAATGTTATAGAGATTAAATTTGAAGATCTAATCCAGGGTCTAATTTAATATAGACATTAAATTAGTCATGAATTATAATATTAAAAAAAATTCACTTTTAATTAAACAACTGTAATTATTTAGATCCAAATTAAGTACTCAAATAGTACTATTAACTGTTCAGAAAAAGTGTGAATGGTTGGGAGTATCCAATCTTAAGAAGCGGTTTGGTTGTTGAGGATGATTCTGTGAGGTCCCCTGGGGAGAGAGGAAACAAGAGGATGAGACTTCACGTGAAGCGGGTGATGAAGCTTTATTCAAGGGCCAGTAGTACATGTCCATGTGTTGCCGGGGGCTGTTTTGCTTTCCTTAGTTGAGAACGCGTGCACGTGAAACACCTTGCATTAGCCAAAAGCAAAGGATTAATAGGAAATTGAACCCCAAAATATCAATCGAATTTTAATTTATACCCTTAAAGATTGAAAATCATATTTTCTACCCTCAAAAGTAAAAATTTGTATCAACGTGCACCCAAAACTAATAATCGTCAATTTGTCGTCTAAAATTAAATTGATAAATTATACCTAAATCTCCTCATGTGTTGTCACTTCATCATTTAGACTCTCTCACATTTAGAATATTACTCCTACACCTCCGAAATTTGTGCACGTGTGTAATACATAACCCTTTTTGTTAATATCTTTTAATATAACCGTTAAAAAATAGGATTCTATGCTAATAAAAAAATTATAATTTCATACTACCATTTATTCTCTAGGCCTGTTATACTCTAAAATTCAAAATCAAGCTTGCTATTTGAATGTCTAATTTAATGTAGATATTTATATAATGTTCTTTATATTCAATGCAATACATCACTCAAATTGAATTATTTAAATGCCAAATTGGGGAAAATTGTTTAGTAATACTTGGATTCTCAAGGGATGTAGGTATAATATTTCAAATTTAAGGAGTCTAAGTGATTAAGTGACAAGCATTAAGAGGTCTAAGTATAATTTATCCATTTAATTTTAGACAGAAACCTAACGGCTGTTAGTTTGAGGGGCATTGATATAAATTTTTTTCTTTTAAGGTATAAATTGAGAATTTTTATTTTTGATGGTGCAAATTAAAATTCAAACAATCTTTTGAAAAATAATTTGAGATTAACTCAAAACCAGAGTCGGTCCAACCTATAGGCCACTAAAGCTATTGCCTAGAGCCCCCAAATTGGAAGAAAAAAAGTTGGGGCCCCAAAATAAAATTTTATACAATAATATGCAATCTAGATATTGGGATATAATCATAATACTCAATATATTTTAACAATTGAATTAACAGGGAATCCTAACTTTAAATAAAATATATTATTTATCCAATGCATTTAGACCTCAAATCAAGTAAAAGTAGTATTATCGTAAAATTTTTAGAACCTCTTCCAAAAAAAAATTAGAGCCTTAAAGTTCAACCTAATTTTCTTATCTCACCGATGTTTATATTATATGTATTACCACTTTGCAGTCTTATTATTAAAATTAATTGTCTATCGTATAATAGGTATGAATAATGATTTTATATTTTTATAACTTAAATTTAAGGCTATTTTTTGATCAATTTGTTTACAATGAATAGAATAACTATAAAATAGAATGAGTAGAATTAATACACTATTATAAACTAATCAACCACAATTCTCTTACTAGTTAAACTAAGTTTTAATTTTGTTTTTATGTATCTTTAACAAATAGTATGTATCATTTGTATTTAATCTCCGAATTTGACTACGGTTAGCACAATTTTTATTTGTAAAATTTAAATTTTAATTAGTATGTTGTATCTCAAAAAAAAGACAAAACAAATAATTTTTAAATAAACATATTTTAATATTTTAATAACTATTTAATACTTATATTATTATAGAATAAATATTACTAGGGCCCCATATAACATTTTTGTCTAAGGCCCCTAATTGGGTTGGGCCGCCCCTGCCCAAAAGCAATAGGTTAATACACTTCAAAAGATTTATCAAATTTTAATTTATACTATCAAAAATAAAAATTTTTAATTTAGACCCTAAAAAATATAAATTTATATTAATGTATACCTGAAACTAACATACATTAGTATGTCGTTTAAAATTAGTTGGGTATATTATATTTAGATTCCCTCAAGTTTGTCACTTAATCATTTGGACCCCTCAAATTTAGAGCACATGTAACATATAATCTCTTGTCGTTGATATCTCTTAATATAACCGTTAAAAAATATAATTTCATCCTACTAAAAACTTATAATTTGTATATTACCCTTTATTTTGTTGGCTTGTTATACTCTAAAATTTAAAATCAAACTTACTATTTGAATGCTCAATATAATGCAGGTATTTATGTAATGTTCTTTATATCCAATATTTTTTTTTTTGAGGGGGGCTTGAACTCTTGAACGCAAAAAGGTAAAATTTTTATAGGACAGAAAGTACTATTAAACCAAAAAACCCATTAATAAAAATTGGGGAAATACATCAAGTGATATAACATTAGATGCAATACATCAATTAAACATAATTATTTGGATGCTCAATTGGGGAAACATTTTTAATCATATTTGAATTCTGAAAGGACGAAGACTTAATATTTTAAATGTGAAGGATCTAAATGATTAAGTGACAAGCATGAAAGGATCTAGTGTAACTTATCCATTTAGTATAGAAAACAAATTGACAACTATTAGGTTCAGGTGCATACATATTTATATTTTTGAGGGTGCAATTTGTGATTAACCCAAAAGCCAAATAGTTTTCTTTCTTGAAGTTTTATTTTTATTTTTTCGAGACCCACAACCCCTAAAATTCTTATTTTTCAAATTAATGTAGTTGAAAATTTATTTTTTAAATCTGTTTAATTTTTAAAAATATTATTTCAAATGATGTTTTCACGTTTTTTTTTGGATAGGTCGAGTTAAACCATAGGGCAAGGTCAAGGTGAGCCGAGAAGAGAATTCCAATTAGGATGGGGGCTATTCACACCTCACAAATCTCGATTTCTAGTTTATTTAATTTCTCATTATTAAACTACTAAACTCACATCTTCTATACTCACCCCATTAGTAATTGAGCTCATTTCATAATACATATATCACATTAATAGTTAGGTTCACTCATTCTATGTAGGGCTGACAATCGTGTCGAATGGGAAGGTTTCATGTCAAATGGAACGAGTTTGTGTCAAAAAACACTCCATCCATAACTCAATCATTTATATAAATGTGTCCAACTATCATATTCATACTCGAATCGTTTATTAGACTGGTTTATCCGATATAACCCGTGTGTCACCTGTTAAATAAGAGAATAGATTAGAGTATTTCAAGTTCACACAATAAACATCAAGTTGCCACACATTATACATGTTTAACCTGTTTACTCTAATAATAAATCATGACTGAGCAAAAAAAATAAAAACAAAAAATAAATATCAAATGGCTACTAAATTTGAATGAGTCTGAGAAATGGGAAGTATGAGATGAGACAGAGGTTGAGAGACCTAACATTTAAAAAAAAAAAGAATTATAGTACCACTGTTAACGGGTTAAATAGGTTGAAACAAGTTTATAAGTTAAATACAAAATCAATTCATTTATTCCATGGGTTTGCATGATTGAAACAAGTGTCGATTTTAAGAGTCATATCTAGAATTACCAGACCTAATTCTATTTACATTCCTTTAATGAAAGAAATCATCGTAAAACAATGAAAGAAAACAATTAGTTTAAATTAATAAATATATTTACGAAATAAGGAAAAAAAAAAAAGAACCAAGCAAAATTGAAACAAGAAAAAAAAAAAGGCATGCTGAAACGAGAAAAGAGAAAAGAACGAAACAAAAAAAGAGAAAAGAACGAAACANCTCAATCATTTATATAAATGTGTCCAACTATCATATTCATACTCGAATCGTTTATTAGACTGGTTTATCCGATATAACCCGTGTGTCACCTGTTAAATAAGAGAATAGATTAGAGTATTTCAAGTTCACACAATAAACATCAAGTTGCCACACATTATACATGTTTAACCTGTTTACTCTAATAATAAATCATGACTGAGCAAAAAAAATAAAAACAAAAAATAAATATCAAATGGCTACTAAATTTGAATGAGTCTGAGAAATGGGAAGTATGAGATGAGACAGAGGTTGAGAGACCTAACATTTAAAAAAAAAAAGAATTATAGTACCACTGTTAACGGGTTAAATTGGTTGAAACAAGTTTATAAGTTAAATACAAAATCAATTCATTTATTCCATGGGTTTGCATGATTGAAACAAGTGTCGATTTTAAGAGTCATATCTAGAATTACCAGACCTAATTCTATTTACATTCCTTTAATGAAAGAAATCATCGTAAAACAATGAAAGAAAACAATTAGTTTAAATTAATAAATATATTTACGAAATAAGGAAAAAAAAAAAAAAAACCAAGCAAAATTGAAACAAGAAAAAAAAAAGGCATGCTGAAACGAGAAAAGAGAAAAGAACGAAACAAAAAAAGAGAAAAGAACGAAACAAAAAAAAAAAGAAGAAAGAAGCAGATTGAAACATGAAAAAAATAAAAGAACGAAATAAGGAAAAAACAAAAAGAAAGAAGCAAATTGAAAAAAGAAAAAAAAACCACGCAAAGATCAAACGAACAAGCAAAACTACAAGACACAAAACCGAATATGAAAAAAAAAATCAAGTACAGACACAAAATCGAACAAAAAAAATAACAAAAATGAGAAGTAATACTAACCTATATCTCACTAAAAAAATCATATTAAAAAAGTGTTTTTGTGAGTGCGTGAGATAAGATAGAAAATGAAACCCTAACTATGATAACATATAAAGTAGATTTACTTATTAAAATGGTATATGTAGCATGAGATTGACTTAGTTAGTAATGAGGTGTGTATAGAAGGAGTGAGTTTAGTAGTTTAATAATGAGAATTATATGATGTGAGAATGTAGATTTGTGAGGTGGGAATAGCCCCATCCTTTGAACTAACGATATGCACTAAACAAAGTAGGTATTTTACCAACAAGGTAAACCCCTTTTTAAAAAAAAATAGTCTATTCCCCTTTTAGATTCTTGAAAAATGTTATGTCGCCCTTTGGATTTAAAAATTTATATACACATACTATTCATCTAATATATTGAACAAACTTAACGGCCAAACATTTGATAATCAAAGATAAATATTTTTCTCTTATAGATGATTATTGCTCTTACCGGCGAAAGCACTTAGATGAATTTGGCAATTGACAAATAAAAGTTGAAATTATTATAAGATTGGACTACAACTGTGAATTATATTATAAGCAGTGTACTAACTCACTATTAATTCCATTATATGAAACTAAAATTTACGATGATAATTATTCATAGTTATTACATTGTGTGACATATAAGAGAATAATAGATTGTAATATTATCAAAAATTGATTTTTACTATGGAAAGTAATAATCGATCTTTGGATTCAGACTAATTTTTACAAAGTTAACTTTGATACAAGTAAAAAATGGACATTATTGTAGACTTGTTGAATGATTCTAGGCAATAAAATATGTTACTGTAACACTATTTGACCCTTTCAATTTAAAATTTTGTTTCCGGTTGTAATTGTAGCCTTGTGTATGTTTTTATGCTAAAAATATCATTCGAAACTATAGTGAAAATTTTCTACATGAAAAGTCCTTTGACAGTTTCTTCCTGGCCCATTGTTATTGTGACACTAATACGATAAAGGGTTAATCTCATTTTGTAGCATAAATGATGTTTTGATTCTCAATTTGCACCCTCAAATTTTAATATACAACCTCAATGTTAAGAATTGGTAACAATATGGACCTGAGTCAGACTGTCGTTCAGTTTTCCATCATAAATTAAAGCATGTGAGCTGCAAGTACTTCAACTATGAAGATGAGTTATGCCCATCAATGTAGATCTTTGTCTGCGATCAATTTAACACCATTTATGTATCGAAGATGGGATTTCATTACTTAAATAGAATCTGACCCTAGACTTCAACAATCTATGAATTTACAAATAATCTAATGCCTGAAGTAATTGCAAGTCACAAACTTCAATTTATGATAAAAACTAAACAGCCAATCTAGACAATTTAACAAGCTTTAATTTTTCCTTGTTGTCAATATAAGATAGTATATTTATATTTACTTACATCATATTTAATATTTTAAAATTTATTAAACCGAAAAATGAAAAATCCATAAACTTAGGATGTATTAAGGACAAAGAAATGATAATTACAATCTCTTCTAAAGAAGGCTATGTAAAATTATTTAAATTGGACAGTGTATAGGTTTTTATTCTTTGAAAGCCTTGCATAATAACTAGATTATCTTACATATACATGTGTATATAATTATGCTATCACATATCTATTTATTATCCATTGGATAAACCAACTAAGTTTTAACGGTAATCTTTGCTATTTTTTTTTTTTACCAAAATACTAATCCCTACTAAAATTTAAAATTTAATGCTAGATTAAAAAGTGGCATGTGTCTTAGTGACGTAAAATTATCGTCGAATGTTTGGACCTCGAATAGAGATAAATCGCGTCTTGTCAAAGGATCTCACAATGGTTATAGGTCGCACAATTGTTGATCACTTCTCCTTTGTCAGTCTCTTTCATTCTCGCTCTATATATATCTCAATCATTGGATTTCACACAACATAATTTTATTGAATAAATATATTTATATCAATTTTTTAAAAATATTTCTATCTCTGAATAATTTTATAATATTTAATTGTGACTTTGAGTTATATGGATTACTTACATAATGACACTTCATTTTATTACAGTGACCTTAAATTAAGTATAATTATAACAACATTTGTGCAATGTCAAGCTATCAATAACATTTCAACAATGTCAAACAATCTACAACATTTAAGCAATGTAAAGCTAGCAGCAACTCTAGCACTGTGGGTACTATTCAAATCACAAGATTTTCAACAAACAACAAGTTGTTTTTCAATAAACCACAAGCTTTTCAACAAAACATATATAATCCATTATTTGCTCAATCCAACATAAATCAAGTCATTAAAACTTCATTTCACATAGTGAAATAACTTATATTAGTCATATACTTTTATTTTTAATAATTATGAAGCAGTACACTTCACCTGTCACAGTCAACCAACATACCACTCAGTTTTGTGCTTGATCCCTAAGTGGAATTGGTATAATATTGTCTAGACCTAACACAAATCATATAATCATATACAATGAGTTTCAACTCCAAATAACTCAACATATGCAAATGTAGGCATATGAGCATATTTCATTTTAAATTTTTTTCATTTCGATTCAACTCGACTTCGATCAAGACAACTCTAATCCCATGACTTATGTCCATAATAACTCAAAACCTCTCATAGACCATGTTTCGATTATTTTCCAACAGGTTTTCAAATTTGAACAGTGGACTGTTTTTAGCTATTTTTAAACTAAAAATTGAATTTATACAGGAATAATATGATGTTCAACCTTACACCATTGGAAAGGTCTTTAAGTCTAGTTACCAACAAAATTAACGGTGCATCAATTCGAGTTTTTTACAAAAAGTTATGCTCGTTTTACTAAAAGATGTTGAAGCTATCCAATATGCCTCATGTCTGATTCTTTGATCCAAACCAATCCACTTTATTGCATATCACATTCAACTCAAATAAGATCGGGTCACTTAAGCCTCACTTAAGCCCCATTTTTGCTCATTCACTTCACTCAAACATTTTCTCAAACACCTTGTGTGCAGTAAAATAACAAGAAACCCCATTGCGCGAATTTTATTAAATCAAGCTTCTGCCCTTGCTAAAATAATAAGAACCCAAATTAATCATAAATTAGGCTTCCTAAGCAATCTAACCATACGTCATGAGCTAAAATTGAGGTTTTATGTGAAAAGTTATGCTCACTTGTTTTAAAAAATACTAATCTGATTTTTTTCATCAGTCGCAGTACTTCAGTCAACTTCAAACAAATGTCAGTTTTCACACAGATAGAATTAGGTTCTATATCTTATATGGTTAGAAAGATCTATGAGTTTTTGTTCTAAAAAAAAAATGGTGCACAAATCTAAATGTTTTAGAGAGAGTTATTGCCATTTTCCCGCAGACTATCCAGGCTGTTTGTCAAAACTAGAATTATTATCACCATCTCTATTCTTCTGCCCGTAAACCAAAACCCACTTCAATCTACTCCAACTTTGTAACACCCCGCATTTTCTTTTATATATGTATATAGATATATAGTAAATAATTGTGGAAAAAAAAATGTGGATATATGTAGTGATGTGTGTTTGAATTTGGTAGATTGGAAAAGTAGAAATTTAAAATGTTAGTGAAAATAATAGTTGAAATTTGGTTTTAATAAGTGAAAATATTAAATTTTAGGTCCTACAACTTGTATTAAATAGGTTTGGTGTAGAAATATGTGTTGGAGAGGTTTGGGATAGATTTGGTTGGCTTAAGAATGGATTGGAAATGGAAAAGGGACGAAGACAGGCTATGAACAGTGCACGTGAACAGTGCACTGCTGTAACGTCAAGCTCGATTTAGACATTGATTCAGTAAATATCTCTCAACTCTCAAAACATGAAAGTTTTAGAGCTCTTTCGTATCATTCCATAGCATCTTGAATCATCTCAATCGGAGCTTGGATGAGAGAGTTATGCTCAGATAATGAAATGATGTTAAAATAGTCCAATTAGCTTCGTTTTGTATTTAATATCTCAATTTGCATCCTAAATCAAAATATAAGAATAATGAGTACTTTTAGGCTTCAAATAAGTATAAAAGGCTTTAAGAAACACCCTTTATCACATTTTATTTGTAAACATCACAAAACTTCATTAATAGCCGATTCAGATAGGTGAAATAGAAACTTTAGTGTTTCGGGTGTACATTGACTTGGGTGTTGAGAAAAATCATAAAAATAAATTTTTTTAGGTTAAAATAACATTAAAAATGAATCCGGAATGTCGAAAAATCTTAGGGTAGTCATATGGATAAAATTAGAGATTTTTAGTGGCAAAACCGTAAATTTGGAGAAACCCAAAACAGCCTGTGAACAGTATTTTTCGGGGCTGCTATATTTTAAACTCATTTTTATCTCATTTGCTCTCATTTCCTTCACTCCCCTCACACCCCCACACCTCTTGAAACCCTAGAGGGCATTAGAGAAGAAGAAAGGAAAGGAAAAACAAGAGATTCAAGGGTGATTCAAGATCAAATATTCTTATTCTTCACTCCAAAGTTAAGGATTCAAGGTAGGAGTTTTCTCTCATTCACTTACATTGAGGCTAGGGTATTTATATATGTATGTTTTGGCTATCAAGGGTATATATATGCTATGGAATCATCCTCTCTTAGGCTTTTTGCAAGGATTACATGTTTTGAACAAAGTAGGGTTTAATACCCATGAAATCTCCTTTCTAGTTTTAAAACCCTAATTTTTCGAGAGTGATGTATTTTCTTCCTAAATACTTTCTTTATTATGGATTTCGAAACCTTAGTGCTTTGTGTTGGGTAGAAAAATGATGTTATTATGATCTCATGTATGTTCTTAGTTAGTTGTGGAATTGTTATATGATATATTTTTAGAATTTTGGATAGATGTTTGTAAATTGAGATAAATGTTGGAATTATATGCTTGGTTGGGTTGTTTATGATCCACATGAGTGAAAGGTTCCTTGTAAGGATGCTCACCCCTTCCCAAGAGGTTCCTAATAAGGATGCTTGGGAAATAATGTAGTGATTGGTGAGAGGTTCCATGTAAGGATGCTCATCCATTTTCAAGAGATTCCCGGTAAGGATGCTTGAGAATCAAAGGTGACTGAAAAGGGAGGTGGAGGTTACCACAATGTATGCCACCTACTGAAAGAATTGTTGAAAATTAGTTATGGCAATTAATGGTTATTATTTGTATGTGGTGCTCATTTATTCATTTAAGTAATGTTTTTAAATAAACTTGAGATCCTTTTTAAATGTCACTGCTTTATTTCAAATTATGTGTCTATGTTATGTTAAAATTGAGATCGACCGTTTTAAATACTTTTCTAAACTTTGTATGGGTTTGGGAGAATGTTTGTACAGAGCTTCGTGCTCACCCCCTATCGCTAACATTTTTTAGATTACCCGCTTGAAGAGGAGGACGTAAGGGTCGAGGAGCCCGCTACTTGGGAGACTCCACGGGACGGGAGTGTGGATCCCGAGGTGGACGCATAGAGCGACCTCCTTTCCTTTTGTACTAGACTAGGACATTCTTTTGGAACATTGTGTAGTCTAGCTTCTTTTGTTTATTCCGCTGCGCTTCTTTAATTAATTTTTGAGATGTAATAGTCATGACTTGGGCTTATTCTTTTGGATAATGTTGTAAATATTCGTGGATGACAAATGAAGTCTTGTTTCTTAAGGGATTATATTAGTGCTCTCATGATATGAATGGTTTTAGAATGTAATGTCATCCAGGGTGTGTTTTGGGGCGTTACAAAGTTGGTATCAGAGCCTAGGCTTTAAGTCTTACATGGGAGCTGTTGGTTATGAAATCACCTCTAGAGCTTTAGGATTAGGGTGAATCAAATCTTTGAGTGAAATTTTATACACGTTATATGCCTTAGCTTAACCTAATATTTAGGATGTCCTTTACATCCATGAACTAAGTTGTGAATTGATGTGCAGAATGAACGGACGGGGACACAGACGTGGGCGTGGCCGTGGAGGTCAAGCGAATCCATCACCACCACCACCTCCGAATGCCATGCAAGACATTTACCAATGCTTGAGGGAGCTCACCACTGTGGTACAAAACCAAAATGGTAACAACAATCACAACGGTGGAGCTCATCCTCTCGCTCAAGTACCGGGCAATGGGAATGGAGACCGAAGGATGATAGCTCTTCGGGAATTCTTAAGACAACGACCACCCAATTTTCAAGGGAGCTCCAATCCTTTGGAGGCGGATAGATGGATCCACCGAGTGAAGAAGATCTGTGACGGCATGGGAGTTGCCGAGGAGTTGAGAGTTGGTTTGGCGACGTACTTGTTTGAGGGGGAGGCCGACAATTGGTGGGATGCCATAAAGAGGAGAAGGGACACTGATACACTCACTTGGGAAGAGTTTGATCAACTTTTCCAAGATAAGTACTTTCATGAATCAGTCAGAGACCGAATGAAGGCGGATTTTCTTGCACTACGACAGGGTAGTATGATCGTGGTTGAGTATGAGAGGCGGTTCGACGAGCTCTCCCGNAATCGGTCAGAGACCGAATGAAGGCAAATTTTCTTGCACTACGACAGGGTAGTATGATCGTGGTTGAGTATGAGAGGCGGTTCGACGAGCTCTCCCGTTATGCTACGGGATTTATATCTAATGAGGCCGATAGGGCCAAGCACTTCGAGTAGGGTCTGAGGCCGATCATCGGGGAGAGGTTAGTGGCTCTCAAGATCCGTGATTTTGGGGACTTGGTGGACAGAGCTGCACTGGTAGAGAGAGACATAGAGGATAGCCAGTGACGACAAGGCTTCTCGAGAGGAGGTCTGATCCGGACGGGTGCTAGCACTAGTGGGGCACAGAGACCGACACCATACCGTCGCCCAGACCAAACAGGTGGACAGCGACTTTTGACAGCCTGAGGAGAGGGAGACACTCAGACTAGAGCCGGTATTACCTCACGATCCTGCTTTGCATGCAGAGGTGTGGGGCACATTATGATGCATTGTCTAGTTTTTCCACCTCAGGGGCCTATCCAGACCGTTAGACAGGTACCAGCAGCCTAACCACCACCCCCGAGGCCTGCACCACAACGACGGATAAAAGCTCAAGCCCCCGGCGGTGCCAACCAAGGGCGAGTATTTGCTTTGACTCAGCCGGAGGAGGACATTGCCAATGCCGTTGTGGAAGGTATCGTCCTTATTTACAATTCTTGGGCCCGAATATTATTTGACCCGGGTGCAACACACTCATTTGTACGCATGACATATGCACTTGATTTGGGATTGAGTTTCGCGAAACTAGAGCATGTTATGAACATTAGCTTGTCCACGGGAGAACGGTTAGATACTAGCCAAGTTTGCAAGGGTTGCGTGCTTCGCATTGGGGAGCACGAATTGATTGCTTTAGAGATAAAGGGGTATGATGTGATTTTTGAGATGAACTTGTTGTTCGCTTTCCGGGCGGTAATGGATTGTTTTCGCAAGCGAATTATATTTCAGTTGTCGGAAGGAGTCGTTTTCAATTTTGTGAATAACCGAGATTCTTTCCATCCATTTCCTACTACGGGTAGTAGATTTTTAAAAGCGAAATTGAGAATTCATTTGAGTTTCTTAGCTAGCTTGATGGGAGATGATAGGGATAAAATCCATACAGATGTAGTGTTAATTGTATCAGAGTTTCTGGATGTTTTCCCGAGGAATTACCCAAATTACCGCCACATAGGGAAATTGAGTTCAAGATCGATCTCTATCCGGGAACCGAACCCATATCCATTGCTCCCTATCGGATGACACCTTTGGAGTTGAAGGAGCTAAGGAAGCAGTTGGATCACTTGTTGGCGATTGAGTTTATCCGTCTAAGCACTTCACCTTGGGGAGCCCCGGTCCTCTTTGTGAAGAAAACGGATGAGACTCTACGCTTGTGCACGGATTACCGGAGGTTGAATCGGGTTACCGTGAAGAATAAGTATCCGTTGCCGAGAATTGATGACTTATTTGATCAGTTGAAGGGTTCGAAGTATTACTCCAAGATTGATCTTCGCACGGGATATCATCAGCTGCGAATTAAGGAGGAGGATATTCCTAAGACTGCTTTCCGTACCCGTTATGGTCATTTCGAATATACGGTGATGCCGTTCGGATTGACTAACGCCCCCGCAGCATTCATGGATTTGATGCACAGAATCTTCCGGCCTTACCTCGATCAATTTGTCATTGTGTTTATTGATGACATATTGATTTATTCACAGACTCAAGAAGGAACATGCTCGTCATCTCTCTATTGTGCTACAAACATTGAGAGAACATAAGTTATATACAAAGATGAGCAAGTGTGAGTTTTGGATGAAGGAAGTGAAGTTCCTTGGCCATGTTGTGTCTGAGCAAGGAGTAGCGGTTGATCCCGCAACGATTGAGGCCGTGATAAAATGGGAACCACCAAAGAACGTAATAGAAGTACGGAGTTTCTTGGGATTAGCCGGCTATTATCGTAGGTTTGTGGAAGGATTCTCCAAGCTTGCGATGATGATGACTCGCTTTACAAAGAATGGGGAGAAATTTTTGTGGACTCAAGCGTGTGAACTAGTTTTTCGCACTTTGAAGGAGAAGTTGACAACGACACCTATCCTCATTATTCCGAGTAGTGGAGAAGGCTACGATGTCTACACTGATACTTCACTACGAGGCTTGGGATGCGTTCTAATGCAATGAGGGAAGGTAGTGGCGTATGGCACGAGGCAACTCAAGGTGCATGAGCAGAATTATCCCACACACGACTTGGAGCTGGCTGCGTTGGTGTTTGCTCTTAAGTTATGGAGATGTTATTTATACGGGGAAAAATTTCAAGTGATCTCGGACCATAAAAGCCTCAAGTATATCTTCACACAGAAAGACTTGAATCTCCGGCAGAGAAGGTGGATTGAGTACTTGGAAGATTATGAGTTCACGCTCAACTACCATCCGGGGAAGGCCAATGTAGTTGTTGACGCTCTTAGCAGGAAGTCTCGGGGTGAAATCAATTTTCTTGTGGTAAATAGGTGGAAAATGATTGATGCATTGGAGGAGTACGATCTATGGGTGGATGGACCGGAGTATCAACCATATCTATTCAACCTTGTAGCTCAACCGACGCTTCGGCGACGGGTAGTGGAGTTGCAATGCCTGGATTCGGAACTCGATTGGATTAGAGCCCGATTGGAGAATGGAGAGGCGATTGAAGGATGGTCTTGGAAGAATGGAGAGTTGAGATATGGGGAGAAGCTATGTGTTCCCGATGATTCGTCCCTAAAGGAGGAGATACTGGGAGAGTGTCATCGCTCCAAGTTTGCTATCCACCCCGGTAGCACAAAGATGTATAGGGACATGAAGCGTCAATACTGGTGGAGGGGAATGAAGCGAGATGTAGCCAAGTATGTGGCAAAATGTGCGGTGTGCCAGCAGGTGAAGATTGAGCATCAAAGGCCAGGAGGAGTCCTACAGTCTTTGCCTATTCCAGAGTGGAAGTGGGATCACATCACCATGGACTTCGTGTCGGGTTTACCACGGACGTCGCGCAGGCATAATGCAGTGTGGGTCATTGTGGATAGACTCACCAAGTCCGCTCACTTTTTGGGTATGAAGACCACGGATACATTCGAGACTTTGAGCCAGTTGTATATCCATGAGATAGTGAGGTTAGACGGCGTTCTGCTCTCGATTGTGTCGGATCGTGACTCTAGGTTTGTGGCGAGATTCTGGCAGAGTCTACAACAAGCGATGGGGATGGAGTTACACTTCAGTACGGCTTTTCATCCCCAAACAGATGGCCAATCCGAGAGGGTGATACAGATTGTGGAGGATATGTTACGTGCTTGCACGTTGGACTTGAAGGGGAGTTGGAGCGACCACTTACTGTTGGTGGAGTTTGCTTACAACAATAGCTATCAAGAAAGCATTGGGATGGCACCGTATGAAGCATTGTATGGAAGACCATGCCGATCACCGACGTGTTGGTTAAAAGCCGGCGAGAGTAGTTTGTTTGGACCGAACATTGTTCGAGAAACTACGGAGAAGATTCAACTTATCCGAGAGAGGCTAC
>CAUOFW020001903.1:598919-623491 GCA_963454935.2 Ilex paraguariensis
GTTATGACAATTAATGGTTATTATTTGTATGTGGTGCTCATTTATTCATTTAAGTAATGTTTTTAAATAAACTTGAGATCCTTTTTAAATGTCACTGCTTTATTTTAAATTATGTATCTATGTTATGTTAAAATTGAGACTGACCGTTTTAAATGCTTTTCTAAACCTTGTATGGGTTTGGGAGAATGTTTCTACAGAGCTTCGTGCTCACCCCCTATCGCTAATATTTTTTAGATTACCTGCTTGAGGAAGAGGACGTAAGGGTCGAGGAGCCCGCTACTTGGGAGACTCCACGGGACGGAAGTGTGGATCCCGAGGTGGACGCATAGAGCGACCTCCTTTCCTTTTGTACTAGACTAGGACATTCTTTTGGAACATTGTGTAGTCTAGCTTCTTTTGTTTATTCCGCTGCGCTTCTTTAATTAATTTTTGAGATGTAATAGCCATGATTTGAGCTTATTCTTTTGGATAATGTTGTAAATATTCGTGGATGACAAATGAAGTCTTGTTTCTTAAGGGATTATATTAGTGCTCTCATGATATGAATGATTTTAGAATGTAATGTCATCCAAGGTGTGTTTTGGGGCGTTACAAAAATCAATTAAAACCCTTCTAACAATCTCCCATAATCTTTCAATCATCCAAAATAGGTTTGGGCATCAATGTAAAAAAAAAAATTAATTAATCTTTTTCAGCAACTAAATCATAATTTCAGCTTTTAATTTGAAACAATTTTATCAACTAAGCATGAAACTCTTCTTATTTCCTTGATGACAACTCCACTGAAAAGATTATCAACTGAAAAAAAATATAAAACAAACAAAACAATTTCTTTTGAATAAACTGAATCGATAGATATGAAATTTAAACTACGATGAACAACATACTCAAATTTTATAATAAATGCAGGTAGTTTTAGCGCTGGATTTGAGTTGAAATTCACCTTTTCCCGTTTTTTTTTTCTTATTCTCTGTTCTTCTCGGTTCTTCTTCCAGCTTCTATTTTTTTTATTTTGTTTGGTTGTTCCTTTCTTATAAATCCAACAATCGATTTTCACCTTCAATAATTACACTACTATATACTAATTACACTTTGACCCTTTAAAAAAAAATATAACTCATAATTTACTCCTACAATGTTTTTTTTTCTAAAAATTTCAATACTTGTAATTTAACCCCAACTATCTTATCTTCAATTCAATTTAACTCTTGTAACTTAAATATAACATCTTGTATAACGATTAAACTTTCCTAATTCTGACATATCTCAAACTTAACTCGTTAAAAATTTTAGATAATCACACTTACCCCGTCAAAACTTTTAAAATAATTTACTTTTATCATTACTCAAAATTAAATATAATGCAGTGCATGTCTGGTTCTCCCAATTCTCTCTCCCTAAACAATTTCATCCTCGAAATTCATTAATAACATTCATTAATGCCATGGTGACTTTCATACAAAATTCTAAATCCCAAAACCAAGAGTACCCAATATCCACCCAATTTTTTTTCCTGCCAACTTTTCATTTTCAACATACAAACATTATATAACCCAGAATCTGAATGGACATAGCCATTACGCTTCTACCATAAGAGTTTAATTTATTATATTTGTCCATCTATAGCCATAAGTTAGCCAACTAGCATGGATTATCAATAAAATAAAGGACATCCATAGATTTGAGATCATCCCAAAAGTAAAGGTATTCAAATTTCAGGCTTATGGTAGGTAGTTCAGATTCAGAGCGTTCAATCAAAATTTTAAATCTTAATTACTTCTTCTACTATTGCCAATCATTGATCTTTCATTTTTCCCCCTCTTCCCCAAGTAACTTACTTCGGTGGATAATTCTTCCACAACAATTGGCCAATGGAATGGTCATTCTACACAAAACTTGCAGAGATCTAAAAAGTGAGGATAGATTTTTTCAATTTTGTTGGTAAGACACTATTAATGCATCATTTGCCGATAGAACACTACATATGTATCATTTAGGCATAAGTCATATTTAGAAACATAATTTGAGTATGTTATAGAAGAGAAATATGTTTAGAATGTTAAAACACACCTACTTTTTGAATTTGAGTCTAAACGAAAATAGTTTCAAAAATTAGACCAAAAGGATATCCCGAGTGCCTTAGGTGGGATCGGCCGAACCCCGCTACTAGCGAAAATATATTTTTTTTAAAATTTTAATTTAAAATAATTTTAAGAACTTTAGTTAAAATAAAATGTCGAATTGAGGCGTTTCGGGACAAGTTGTAGTGTAATGGGATCCCGGATTCATCAATGGCAAAAGGGTCATTTTGCACCTTTGCCCCTCCACTATAAATAAATCCCCTTTAGTGTAAAAATATCAGTTTTTGGGTTGAGAAAGGTCAGTACACATTTTTGGAGGAAAAAAGAAAGAAAATCCTAGGTTCTTCAAGCTTCAAGCCACCAAAACTCATTCTTAGGCCAAGATTTTTGCAAGACTTCCTTCTAAGAAGTTGTTCCTCTCAACAAGAGCTATATTCTCACTGATCGATTCAGTTATAAAGAGAACACAACTCCCTTGGTTTGAGAAAAATTATTCTAAGTATGATATTTTTCTAAGTTGGGAATAGATTTATGTTTTCTTGCTTTCCTAGGTGTTGATTGAATGATTTAGGTGTTTACTTGATGTTAGAAAATTATTTAGTTGGTAGTTGCTTTGAAAACTTAGAATTAATGGTTTAAGTACTTTTGCGTTCTTTGAGTTTCTTGACAATTTGTTGCTATGGTGAAGGTGTATATTAGTTATGTGTTGGATTATTATGTTATTACTTATGTTCATGTAGAGAAACTCTTGTGGTTTGAGAGTTATGATTTATTTCATGAGTTGGTAGTTTGTGTATTTGTAGTTTCTTTGAGAAATTGTGAAAGTAATGAATATGAAGATTGATCATATGTTTAAATTCATTGAATGATGCTTCACATTTATGTAGATAAGGTGTTTGATGAAATATTTCATAGAAATATGAAGCTTGATCATATATTTAATCCATTGAATGGTGCTTCACATTTATGTAGATAAGGTGTTTGATGAAATGTTTCATAGGAATATGAAGTTTGATCATATGTTTAATCCATTGAATGGTGCTTCACATTCATGTAGATAAGGTGTTTGATGAAATGTTTCATAGAATTTACATTGAAAAAAAATCATGGCATCTTGGCATACATTAATCGTTGGAACATAGTGTGGGTTGAGCACTTGGTGCAATGCATTATGAGGGTGCAGATATTGTGGTAAAAAAATCTAAAATTTGGCCAATGACAGTACTCGCGGGCTGACGGGGGCAGACCTTGAAACGAAACATGGGTGGCATAGAGCTGCATGGGTGTGTCAAGCATATTGACATTGTATAGCATTGAGAGATTATGGGGTTGTTGCTTTTAAAAATGTACACTTGCACATGTCATACCTTAAATTTGTTCCTAACATTAGCACTTTGTCATACTTGCAGTTGAGCTGACTCATTCGTGGGATATCATATTACAGATGAGGCTTCTGGTACTTGAGACTTGAGGAAATCTTAGAGGAAGGAGAGGAAAAGGACTTGAATGTATACTTGGTCATTGGACATATTTTGTATGTATGGGCATAAGCCCAAATGATTTGTATTCTAGTTTGAAAAAGTAGTGGATTAAAGGTCTTGGACCATTTTAATGTGTAAGAGTGTAAACTCAATTGATATTTGGGATGTCTTTATTTAATGAGTATCATAAGTTTATATTGGGGCAATTAGATGTATATGTTGAAAATAAGACATGTATGTTTAATTTACATGGTTTGTGGCCACCGATTGAGGGTGGATTGTGATATAATTATGCATATGAAATATTGTGAATATTAGGTGGGAAAAAGGCTTGAAAACAAAGGAGGTTATGTCGAAATGTTATGAAAATTTAAAAGACTTGTTAAGTGTGTAAAACACCTTTTAAATAGGTGGGAAGGATGTATAAGGGGGGGTTTAGAAACCTTGAAGAAATAGGCTAAAAATGGAAGAAAAGTGGGTTGAAAAACTTTGAAAAAACATGGAAAATGAATGAGAAACCAATTTATCAAACCTAATGACCTTTCATTTACTTTTCTTTTCCATTTTCACTCACTCCCTAGGTTGGTGAAAATTCGGGGCGTGACAACTTGGTATCAAATCTTAGGGATTAGATCTTACATTGGAGTTGTAGGGAAATGGGTACACTAATATTGGAGATAGTTATGAGACATGTGTGGTGACAAAGAAATTATTTTTACGTCATGAGCTTTGGATGTCATAGAGAGTATTAGTGTATTTTAGCTAAGAATATATGAAAGTAAAAAAGCTCTGAGGTATGATGATTTATGATGTTATAACGTTTTTTGGTTATGTCAATTTTCATTATTTTGCCTGACNATGTCATAGAGAGTATTAGTGTATTTTAGCTAAGAATATATGAAAGTAAAAAAGCTTTGAGGTATGATGATTTATGATGTTATAACGTTTTTTGGTTATGTCAATTTTCATTATTTTGCCTGACACTTAAGTTGCTTTAATTTGTGAAGTCAAAGATGTGTGATAATTCAATTTTGTTGCTTGGAGATAAGGTCAACTGTGGCATCCTTCAAATAATTTTAGTTAGGTGAAGTTTTTGGAATTGATAGAGATGTTAAGAATTGCAGAAAGATTGAAATTTTTTATTTTATGGTGAAAACTTTGAGTTGGATATGTCTTCCATTAGGGTGACTAAGAGACTATAAAATAGTATAATGTTCAAATTCAATCAATTGGAAAGATATCGTAAAATGAATAAGTATTTGTGTTGATTTTGGAATAAGAATACAAATTGTGATTTTGCTTCTGAGTGGATTGGAGGTTGTTATACGACCATTTATTTGAGATTATTAATAGTGGTCTAAAATTAGTATGAATAGTTGGCTAGTATTGCTTTGGGTAAAAAAAAATTAAATGTTAAGTGATGACTTAATTTTTGTACAATTGGGTTTTAAGAATTATTCAGAAAGAATATGATTGGAAGATCATGGTGCAATAATTGATGAATTATATTAAATGACTTTGCTTAAAGATTGATTGAGAATGACATGGTAAGCCTTTGAAGGGAAAGAAATATGGAGTAAGGAAATTACTCATTACATGAAAAGGTAGGCAAGGCTAGACTACTCAGGGTCGTGTTTATGCAGTGGCCACATTAGAGACATCTACTTCTGGACCTTCAGTGGTTTGAGGTTCATTCCTTGTGTTTAGTTCATGGGCTAGCGTACTGATACACTTGGGTGCATCTCATTCATTCATATCTACCATGTTTGTCATGACATTGGGGTTGGACATAAATCGGTTAGACCCATTATTGCATATTGACACCCCAGTTAGGGGTAGTGTGATATTGACGAGGATTTGTAGAGATTGCTTGATACAGATAGTTGATCGCGTCTTTTATTTTGACTTCATTCTGCTTGACATGTCTGGTTTTGATATTATTTTGGGGATGGATTGGTTGTTTACTTTTCGAGCGAGTATAGATTGTTACAGGGGGAGAGTGACAGTATGTACTCCTGAGGGAGATAGCTTTTATTTCATAGGAAATCGTGGGAATTTCTTAGTTCCACCCTTGTATGAGTCAAGGAGTTGGGGAGGTCATAGTTACATGTTGGCTAGTTTGGTAGTAAATGGGGGTGGGACTACAGAGAGTGTTTTACCACCCATAGTGGATGAGTTTCTAGATGTCTTCTCGGATGACTTGACTAGTCTACCACTGAGACGAGAGATAGAGTTCACGATAGAGCTTATCCTAGACACTATTTCTATTTCCATTCCACCTTACCGTATGGCTCCAGCTGAGTTGAGAGAGTTGAAGAAGCAGTTCACTGATTTGCTGGGTAAGGGTTTTATTCTTCCTAGTACTTCTCCTTGGGGTGCTTCGTCACTATTTGCGAAGAAGAAGGATGAGATATTGTGTTTGTGTGTGGACTATAGAAGGTTGAACAGTGTCACTATCAAGAACAAGTACCTGTTACCGAGGATAGATGACTTGTTTGATCAGCTTAATGGTTGGAGATATTTCTCGAAGATTGATCTTAGATCGGGGTATCATCAGTTGAGAGTACGGGAGGAGGATGTGGTGAAGACAGCTTTTCACACTCGTTATGGCCATTATGAGTTCATGGTTATGCCATTCAGTGTGACGAATGCCGCGGCGACATTCATGGATTTGATGCATCGCATTTTTAGTCCTTATTTAGATTAGTTTGTTATGGTATTTGTTGATGATATTTTGATTTATTCACCTTCTGAGGATGAGCATGTCTTTCACCTACGGACTGTGTTACAGATTTTGAGGGAACACCATTTATTTGTTAAATTCTCGAAGTGTGAGTTTTGGCTTTAGGAGGTGCAGTTTCTAGGCCATGTTGTGTCAGGTAGTTGGGTATCTATGGATCCTTCTAAGATTGACGTTGTTATGAGTTGGGAGAGGCCAAAGAGTGTATTTGAGATTCGAAGTTTCTTGGGATTGATAGGGTACTACCGTTGATTTGTGGAGGAGTTTTCTCGTTTTACTGCGCAGATGACTCGTTTGACGCGCAAGGGCATTAGATTTGAGTGGACAGATGACTGTGAACATTCATTTCAGGAGTTGAACAAGAGGCTGACTTCAACACCTGTCTTGATTATACCTGAGGGAGGTATTGGATATACCGTTTATTGTGATGCTTCACGAGAGGGATTAGGCTGTGTATTAATGCAGGAGGGTAGAGTGGTAGCCTATGGTTCTCATTAGTTAAAGAATCATGAACAGAACTACCCCACACATGATTTAGAGTTAGCTGCTGTCATTTTTGCACTTAAGAGTTGGCGACACTACTTATATGGGGAGAGGTTCGAGGTGTTCTCAGATCACAAGAGCCTTAGATACATTTTCACGTAGAAGGACTTGAACCTTCAGCAGAGGAGATGGATGGAGTATATGGAGGCCTATGACTTTGACCTTCAGTATCATCCTAGGAAGGCCAATGTCGTAGTAGATGCACTTAGTAGGAGACCGAGGAGCACTATAGCTAGCATTGCTATTAGAGAGTGGGAGATGATGGGAGACATTGGTGAGTTTGACTTAGACCTTATCGAGCCTGAGGGATACGCCACACTATTTAGTGTTGGTGCACAACCTACACTATTGAGCAGGGTTATTGAGGCATAGTTACAAGACACAGAAGCAGGGCAGATTCGAGCACGAGTTGCAAGTGTCGAGGGCTTTGAGGGATGGACAGTTCATTTTGACCTTAACCTAAGGTATATGGGTAGAGTCTTTGTTCCAAAGTCTCAGGTTAAGGCTAAGCACTAGAGACCTGGAGGTTTGTTATAGCCATTGCCAGTGGCTAAGTGGAAGTGGGAGTTTGTTACCATGGAATTTGTGATGGGTCTTCCGAAGTCACCTAGAGGTCATGATGCAGTTTGGGTTGTTGTTAACAGATTGACGAAGTCCACACATTTCCTATCGATTAGAGTGACTGATTCAATGGATGTTCTTAGTAGGTTTTATATCCGAGAGATAGTACGACTACATGGGATTCCTATTTCCATTGTTTCAAACAAAGACCCACGTTTCACTGCACGGTTTTGGCAAAATCTTCAGACAGCCTTGAGGACTCAGTTACTATTTAGTACTGCATTTCACCCTCAGACTGACGGCCAATCAGAGCGTACTATTAAGATACTTGAGGACATGCTTAGAGCATGTGTTATGGACTTCAAGGGAAGCTGGGAAGATCACATTTCTTTAGTAGAGTTTGCCTACAACAATAGTTATCAGTCTAGTATTAAGATGACACCTTTTGAGGCGTTGTATGGTAGGCCATGTCGTTCACCGGTATGTTGGATTGAGGTAGGGGAGACAGTTGCCTTAGGGCCTGACATAGTTCGTGAGACCACAGACAAGATACAAGTGATTAGACAACGTCTGTTGACAGCACAGAGCCGCTAGAAGAGTTATGCAGATATCAGGCGGCAACCTCTATCATTTGGTGTTAGGGGACATATGTTTCTCAAGGTAGCCCTACAAAGGGGATTGAGGAGATTCGGGAGTAGCGGGAAACTTTCGCTGTGGTTTATAGGACCATTTGAGATCCTTGGGAAGGTTGGTGAGGTAGCTATAAGCTAGTATTACTGTCACAGCTATTTGGGGTTCATGATGTCTTCTATGTGTCGATGTTGAGGAAGTACGAGCCAGACCCTTCACATGTGCTAGATTGGATAGATCTTCAAGTGGAGGGTGATGTTTCTTATGATGAGAGGCCTGTACAAGTATTGGACTCGAGGGACGAAGTTTTGCGGGGCAAGACCATCCTTTTGGTCAAGATTCTTTGGAACCATCATGGGGTCGAGGAGGCTACTTGGGAGCGTGAGACTGAAATTCGTGCTAGGTATCCAGAGTTGTTTATTCATAGAAGTACATTTCTAAATTTTGGGACGAAATTTCTTTAAGGGGGTAAAGATGTAGAGATTTGAAAAGGGAGGATAGATTTTTTCAGTTTTGTCAGTAAGACACTATTCATGCACCATTTGTTGATAGGCAGCATATGTATCATTTAGGCATAATTCATGTTTAAAAACATAATTTGAGTATTTCATAGAAGCAAAACATGCTTAAAATGTTAAAACACACATACTATTCGAATTTGAGCCTAAACGAAAATAGTTTTAAAAATTGAACCAAAAGGGTATCCCGAGTGGCCTAGGTGGCACCGGCCGAACCCGGCCACTAGCAAAAATATAGTTTTTTGAAAATCTTCATTTAAAATAATTTTAAGATCTTTGGTTAAAATAAAATGTCGAATTGAGGCTTTTTCGGGACGAGTTGTAGCGTAACAGGATCCCGGATTTATTAAGGGAAAAAGGGTCATTTTGCACCTTTGCCCCTCCACTATAAATACAGCCCCTTTAGTGTAAAAATATCAATTTTTGAGCTGAGATAGGTCAATATACATTTTTGGAGGAAAAAAAAAAGAAAATCCTAGGTTCTTTAAGCTTCAAGCCACCAAAACTCATTCTTAGGCCAAGATTTTTGCAAGAGTTCCCTCTAAGAAGTTGTTCCTCTCAACAAGAGCTATATTCTCATCGATCAGTTCGGCTATAAAGCAAACACAACTCCCTTGGTTTGAGAAAAACCATTCTAGGTATGTTATTTTGCTAAGTTGGGAATAGATTTATGTTTTCTTGCCTTCCTAGGTGTTGATTGAATGATTTAGGTGTTTACTTGATGTTAGAAAATCATTCAGTTGGTAGTTACTTTGAAAACGTAGAATTAGTGGATTAAGTACCTTTGTGTTCTTTGAGTTTCTTGACAATTTGTTGCTATGGTGAAGGTGTATATTACTTATGTGTTGGATTATTATATAATAACTTATGTTCATGTAGAGAAACTCTTGTGGTTTAAGAGTTATGATTTATTATATGAGTTGATAGTTTGTATATTTGTAGTTTCTTTGAGAAATTGTGAAAGTAATTAATATGAAGCTTGATCATATGTTTAATCCATTGAATGATGCTTCACATTCATGTAGATAAGGTGTTTGATGAAATATTTCATAGAATTTAAATTGAGAAAAAATCATGGCATCTTGGCATACATGAATCCTTTGAACAAAGTGTGGGTTGAGCACTTGGTGCTATGCATTATGAGGGTGTAGATCTTGTTATAAAAAACCCAAAATCTGGCCAATGACAGTACTCACGGGCTGACGGGGGCGGACCGTGAAGCGAGACATAGGTGGCATAGAGTTGCATGGGTGTGTCATGCATATTGACATTGCATAGCATTAAGAGATTATGGGGTTGTAGCTTTTAAAAATGTACACTTGCACATGTCATTCCTTAAATTTGTTCCTTGCGTTAGCACTTTGTCATACCAGCAGTTGAGCTGACCCATTCGTGAGATATCATATAACAGATGAGGCTTCCAGTACTTGAAACTTGAGGAAGTCTTAGAGGAAGGAGAGGAAAGGGACTGGAATGTATATTTGGCCATTGGACATATTTTGTATGTATGGGCATAAGCCGAAATGACTTGTATTCTAGTTTGAAAAAGTAATGGATTAAAGGTCTTGGACCATTTTAATGTGTAAGAGTGTAAACTCAATTGATATTTGAAATGTCTTTATTTAATGAGTATCATATGTGTATATTGGGACAATTAGATGTGTATGTTGAGAAAAAGAGATATATGTTTAATTTACATGGGTTATGGCCACTGAGTGAGGCTGGATTGTGATATAATTATGCATATGAAATATTGTGAATATTTGGTGGGAAAAAGACTTGGAAACAAAGGAGGTTATGTCGAAATTTCATGAAAATTTAAAAGATTTGTTAAGTGTGTAAAACACCTTTTAAATAGGTGGGAAGGATGTAAAAAGGGGGGATTTAGAAACCTTGAAGACATAGGCTAAAAATGGAAGAAAAATGGCTTGAAAAACTTTGAAAAAACATGGAAAATGAATGAGAAACCAATGTATCAAACCTAATGACCTTTCATTTACTTTTCTTTTCCATTTTCACTCTCTCCAGGTTTGTGGAAATTCGGGGCGTGACAAAACTTATTGGCTCCTCAACATAAATAAGATTTTATTTTAACTCAATAGGTTGCTCAACCAATATATAAGAAAAATCAAGTGTATATATTTACTTCCTGAGCATAGCAACATAAATTATGTCGTAAAAACAAAAAATTCTACTAAAAGAACAAACCTTAAAGTTTTAGCATCAATTTTCGCTCTAATCTCATATGATTAAATATATCTTGACTAAGCTTTCCCTCTTCATCAAATCTTAACACGCGTTGTTCGTGTCATATTCTTATAAATTCTTGATCCCTTATTGCACATTCTAAATTGTCTAATTTGCTTATCATCACAAGTATGTAACATCACAAGTTCTAAAAGTTTCATTTGCTTATCGATAACATACCTTGTCTATGTGCCTTATACAACCTTTAGTCTTACTAGAATCACTTCATCTTTTTTTTTTTTTTTTTGTAGTTATGCGTCTCATCTTAGGATCACATATTTATGTTTCCCTCATATTACTCCAACACATCGGGGTCCTTCACTTCCTACCACAAAGTGCTTAATATGATGTCATCCCAATATTACTACGACAATTTTGATTAGAAGCAAACTCTATTGAAGACAAATAACGTCCCGTCTACTTTTAAATTTCTGGCTCACCAGTGCGAAGCATAACGTCAAAGTATGAATAACATGCTCAGATTTTCCGTCAAATTAGAATGATAAACCATACTTCGCTTCAAAGTGTTACACCTAACATCTTGTAAACTAGGCCAAATCTAAATGTAACTCTTGGATTTCCATTCTCCATACCATATAACGGTATTCCACACAATCATACATTCACATCAAATAACTTTAAGCATACCTCCATATGAATATGTAGGTTTAATTTTTAAAACTGACCAGTGTCCATCAATCAGTCCATAGTAATCCAAATAGATTCATGCTCAATTTGTATCTGAAAGTTCCCTTATAGAAAATTTATATTAATATGCTTCAATTCCCATTCAAAAATTGAAGGTAATAAACTTGTAGGATATTGATCTCTAGTCTTTATCCATCAATGCATTACACATTGGCCACAAATCCAGCAATCTCTCTTTTCATTCTAGTTAACCAACAACAGTTTCTCAAATTTCTATATAAATTCGTACTCTTTGAATGCACCATATAAACAAAATTATTAGTTGCATCTATAACATCTTTCTTCAACATAATATCCCTTGGTAAGTAACTAAGTGTCGGAATATAACATAACATCTGCCCACATTGCAAAATCTATCATTCGACCATGTTGTTCCTCTTTCATGATCAGTGGTAGGTGTGACTCTTTTTATTGTAACCCCCTAATTTGATCTACCAATAAAGTTCTAACTTGTAATTGGGTTAATAATACATCTGTACCAGTCAATACCATATGTTACCCATCAATCTCAAGTCCTTAAAATTATTTACTCAAATAAATACAATACAGTCTTCCTGATGATTTTCTGCTTAATGCTTCAACCATAACAATAGTTTTTCCTGCATAATAATTTCTAAAATAATCACAATCCTTGATCATTTCCATCCATCTCATTTGCCTTAAATTCAGCTCCATTTGATTTAAAAAATATTCCTTATTCAATGATCTACAAGCCATATAAATGAATAACGTCTTCATTACTTTAAAGAAACCACAATATTAATGAACTCCAAATCATGAGCAATGTAATTCATTTCAGTGTTTTTTTTAGTAGTTTGAAGGCGTAAACAATCACCTTACTATGCTATATTAGATTTCAGTCCAACATCTAATAAGAAACATCATTGTATAGCACATATCAACTACTACCCGAGTGTACAGTCAATACTAGGGCTTAAAAAAATTGATTTCTTCTTTCACTTTTTAAAACTATTTTCACAAACATCATCCTTTTCAAACTCTGTATACTCCCTGTGTCAAATATATCAAAGGTACTATTAGTACTGAAAATTCTTATACAAACCTACAATACTAGCCAACTAATCCCAATAAATCTATAAATCTCTATCATTGTAGTTGATCTTGCCCACTATACAATTGTCTCAACTTTCTTAAGATCAACAAAAATACCATCAGTAGAAACTAAATGCCCCAACAAAACAACTTAATTTGGCCAAATTCACATTTTCTCATCTTTGCAATTAAAATTTTTTTTAGAGTCTCTTTCACAATCCTCAAATGATGTTTATGTTATTCCTTACTCCGGGGATACACAAGTATAACATCAATGAATACAATAACATATGAATCTAACAAAAGTTTAGATACCCAATTTAGTCAACCCATAAAAACAGTTGTAGTGTTTGTCAACCTCAATGACATCATCAAAAATACAAAATGACCATTTCGGCTTGACAAACTATTTTCATAATATACCACTTCTTTCTTTTAGATAAGGATAACCCAACATAATAAGATCAATATTACTACATACTCTAGTTTCTCACAAGTGATCAAATAAATCATTAATACCACGTAAAAGATATTTACTGCTCGTTGCTACCTCATTCAATTAGTAGTTACCAATGTACCATTTCACAATCTCATCATTTTCTTTACAAACACAACAAGAGCACCCCATGATAATTACAAGGTTGAATAAATCCTCGGTCTAATATATATCAATTGAATTTTCAATTCCTCTTGCTCAGCAAGAACCATGTTATATGTAATAATAAATATAAATGAAGTACCCCAAGACTACTAGCACATAAACTCTATCTCTCTTTAACGATAGTTTAGACAACTCTTTTTAGAATACATCTGAAAATACTCAAACCACAAAAATATATTTCACTTGTATCTTCCCTTCTTCAGTGTCTACTACATAAGCTAAGTAACCCATCTTACCTTTGTCTCAGTAGACTAAACATTTGAATATCCCTTTTCGATCAATAGAAATTTTATACTCTTCCATTTGGTAACTGAAATATCATCTCATTTCTCAACAATCCATAATAGCATGATATTTTAGCAATCAACCATCTCAAGAATTATATCAACATCTTATATATCCAGAGACAAAAAATCAATAAATAAATATCTAACTTTCAAATTCAACATACAGCCACTATATATAGTCTTTGTTAACACTATCTCTCCTATTACAGTAGCAACAAATAAATTAGTATACAACAATGTCAACAATCAGTCCAATGGTATGTTATACAATGACAATGTAAATCTTGGGTATATCAAAACCCATGCAATCTTGACCAGAATTGGAGAGGGTACTTGAGATAACCTCAATAGTAGCTTGAATATCCTATCAACTTATAGCAAATACACTACATACAATAGTATTGGTAGTTTCTCTCCCAAAATTAAGGTTATCAAAAATAGTACCAATACTAGTCTTTGCACTGTCCACTAAACATGTAAATAAACAAGATACTAGTCAACACAAAGGAGCTATAAGTCTTAGGTTATAATATTTCAAACATGCAAAAACTTTATCTGACTGAGGAAAATCATGTATTAAATAGTACATTGCCCATACACCAATCACATGTACGATGTCAAACTTCAGTCTTCTTCAAATCCTCTATTATCAAAACTGAAAATTTTCTCTATTATATATCCCTTAAAATATCTTGTACAATTAGTCTAGTAATACTTTAAATTATTCTTTTTATCACCCTTAACTGCTCATGTGCAACATCAAATCCACTATATATACTATATGATCTACTTGACCTTGTGAAACAAATTAAGGAATTTATGCAACAAATTAAGGAATTCTGTAAAATTCGGATAAATTTAAACTTTATGAAAAATGAAAAAATGATAATTTGCCACTACAGTACGGGGTTGTAAACCTGAAATTTTCTAGAACTCGGATGACGAAATGGACCTCACCATTAAATGTGTCTCGTGAAATTTAGTTGTCCCGTCAAATTTCATTGAATTCCGAGATAGTCAGATTTTTTACGTTTTACGAGACAATCGAGTCTTGGGTGACCCAAAAATGGGATTTTGAATAAAAAATTCAAAATTTGAAAAATAATTTAAGGCAAATTAAAAATAAAATTATTTTAAACTTTAATTAAGACGAAATTTAATCGTTTCGAGATGAAAACAGACCCGGGGAAAATAGGGCAGTGTGGCTCGTTGTGGACCAAGTATTCTAAGAGAATAAATAGGGGGCTAAATCAGATTTCACCCCTATTTCTTCAGCCGGTTCCAACGTGAGAGAGGAAGAGAGGGAAAAAGAAGATTTGTCCACCTTCTCTTTAAGATCTACGGAGATTGGGTGCTCAAATCCGCTCGGGCCAAGAACAAAAGTTATTCTCCTCACCGAGAGCTATGTGACTACACCAAAAACGACAGGTTTCATCGAAGTTCCAAAATCGAGCTTGGAGAAATCAAGGGTTTTGGGTGAAATTGGGACTCTTGAAGGCTTCTACCCATTGGGTTTACGCTTCAAGAGATAGGGTTCCTTCCTACTTAGGTTTATTTGCAACCTAAACTACTTATATGAAATGGGTATATTGATAGGATGCTATATCACTTGCCTATTGTGGTGGATTTAATGAAATGAGTGTTTGAATCGGGTAGAGTGAATTCTATATTAAATTGGGCATGTGAATTTGACACAATGTGATTCATGGAATTCGATATTATGTGGGCATGTTATGTAATTATGTTATGCCTTAGGAATTACGTATGTTATTAGCACATGTTATGTGATAACATGCTTATGAATTGTTATTGGAAAGGAAATGTTGATATATATGCATTGATATATTGACATTGTGAAAAAGTTTGGTAATTATATGCTTTGGATGTAAATTGCCATGAAATATGTTTATATGTGGTTAATTTTGCTTATGTGGCATTCTTTACATTTGGGCATGACATGAAAATATTACAATGGTGCATTACTTTGCATTTGCACGGGAGAAATACATCCATAGCCATGAGTGTGGGTGTGTGTGGCATGGTTGGTATCAAACACCAAATAGGTGGATGATGGTGGGCTCAGGATAGTGGAATGAAAATTCGACTGAGTCACACTGTGTTATGAATAAAGAATTGGGTCGTAGTTAGCAAGAAGGGCTAGATTATCCCATGGGTAAGAGACCCGGTGATTGGGGTACACACTCCCTTGGTTTGGTCCATAAAATGTGTGGGTGTACGTGGAACCCTCGGTGGAAGTCCATAAATTCTGTGTGGGTTGGGTTACCCTTGGTGTAGGTCCATAAATACCCACTCCAAGAAAGACCTAGAGAATTTTTAAATAGTCATTGGGTGTATATTACCAATGGCGGGGTTGAAAAAGCCAGTTTTTATACCCATGGCATTTCATGGGGAAAAGGAGCCAGGGAAGGCTCGGGTTGGGTTGAATGGTTGAGTCTCATCTCACTTCATGACATGATTTGCTAAGATTTTAAACTTGAATAATAAATTCTTGGTTGGGATGTTGTTGTTAGTAAAGTGTTGCATGAAAATTCATGTGCACTTAAGTTGGAAAATAGCCTCGGTAGGAAATACTCTACTGGGCGTGGCTCATCCTATACGAGAACACATTTCAGGTGCGGGGTTTGTATTGGCGAGAGACTCTCATTCAGGACCTCCAAGATAAAGAAAAGGCCAACTTGTGGCCTCGAATCCATTTTGTAAAGCCATTGTATAAATTTGGTGAAAAGTATACTTTGGGCTTGTAATCATATGGTATTAATTGTAATATAACTTGTATGTATCAACTCTTATGTGAAAAAATTATATTTTACTTATTTGGGATGTTTTTGGGAAGGTTTGGAATGAATTGGAAATTAAAAAACAAGTGAAACAGACAATTCTGGGCAAAACCTACCGGTAGAACGGCAAAAACCTACTGATAGATTACAGGTAAGTTACGAGTAGAACTTGTTCAGTAGATAAAACCTACTGGTAGAATACAGGTAGGTTACAAGTAAAACTTTTCTAGTGAACAAAACCTATTGGTAGGTCCATAAAAAACCTACCGGTAGCTTTTTCAAAAATCTAAAATTTTAAGAATGCATTGCCATGCTTTTGGGTTATGTGTTCTATAGTTCCAATGGTACAAATGGACATCAAATGAGCATAAATTGTAGCATATTAGACCTTGATTGGACCAAATGGTAAAACATACACAAGTTAAAGATGTAGGTTATAATCCCGATTAAGGGAAAGTTATTGACGTGTCGCCTAGTTGTGTGACAATTATGGGTATTTCTACAGGTTGACGAATGATCAATGGTTGAAAAAGGACCCCCGGTTTTAGGGGTGTCACAGCTTGGTATCAGAGCATAGGTATACGATTTACCTAGGTTTGTTGGGCATGGGTCTAGACCATTGTATGCATTGTGCATTCATGATTATGTGATTAAATGCTATGTGCTACATGTTATGTGATATGTGTTATGTGAATAATATACATGGTAAAATGTATATGAAAAAGTGACACTGGAGTTAGAAAACATAACCTTGGGAGTCGGAAAACAAGGGAACTAGATAGTTCAAGGTGTAAAGGTCTACTAGTGGGTGGCATAAGCTCTACTACGGAGACAAGAAGATAAATATCAGAGTTCAAAGTTGGTCCCTACTTTGGGATACTAAATTAGTGATCTATTGCTATTTGACATGTGTGTAGATGACTAGTAGAGGAAGAGAACATCGAGGCAGTGGGCGGAATCATAATCAACCACCATCGGCTTTTGACCATCAAACCTTCATGGAGGCTATTAGTACTACAGTTGCCACCATTGCACAGGCCAGTGCTGCGGCTTTTACTATTGCACAAGCTAGTGCAAGTAGGGGATAAGGAGGCTCGAGTAACCTCCATAGGTTTAAGACACACAAGCCTTCAATTTTTAAGGGAGGGGCGAATCCGATGGTAGCCGATCATTGGTTCCAGCAGGTTGATAAGATTTTAGAGGCAATTGATATCACTTTCGATGCCACGAAAATAAGGCTAGCTGCATTCCAGCTAGAGGGAGAAGCCCAACTGTGGTGGGAGTGGGCAAAGGACTCCAAGAAGTTAGAGGAAATGACATGGGGTGAGTTCTAGGAGCACTTCATGGAAAAGTATTTTCTAGCAGCCGCTAGATATGCAAAGGCCCGGGAATTCTTGGATTTGAGACAAGGGACAATGACAGTGCTGGAATACGTGGCCAAGTTCACAAAATTAGCCCATTTTGTCGATGACTACGTGGTCACAGATATGGACAAGATAAGGAAGTTTGAGGATGGTCTTAAATTGTCCATCTGGGGTAAAATTGTGGGCCACTACCTGCAAAACTTGGATTCGATGGTCACGATAGCTATGGCCATTGAGAAAGAAGTTGAGGACACATGTAACATCCGAGAAGCTAGTGCCAAAGATAAGAAGAAGGAGGGTCAATCTTCTTCTTTTAGTTCAGAAAATAGACATAGGACTTCTGCTCTATAGGGACAAGGCCGTAGCCATCAAGGCCAAGGCCAAAGTTGATTCTCCCAAGGCAAGAGAAACCCCAAGACAACTTATCAGTTCGGTCAACGAACATGTTTTCATTGCCACCAACCGGGTCATATAAGGCAGGATTGCCCTCAGAGGTAAGATCCTAGAGTTATGGGTCATCTTAGTGCCAGTCATCAGTGGGACAACCACAGACACACTACATTCCTCCCTACCACACCATAGGCTAAGGAAGCCAGTACTAGTTCCAGGGTACTACTCAGGCCCCTACCACTTCACGAGCGGGGACACCGTAATCAGGCCAGATGGACCAAGGCATGGATCAAGCTCGAGGAAAGGGCATGCAGGCCAGAACTTTGGGGACCCAGGGGTGTGTTTAAGCCATCACACCTCAAACTGAGCCAGTAGATCAATCGGTCATTCAGGGTACATTTCTACTCTCTCGCTTATGGGCTAGGGTGTTATTTGATTCTAGTGCATCGCATTCATTCATATCTGCATCATGTGTGAGAGATTTGGACTTAGAGGTTGATACCTTGGAAGATCCGTTGCATGTGAATTTACCCCTAGGAGTTAGGGTGTGTGATGATCAGATATGTTAGGGCTGTGAGTTAGAGATCTTAGGGATTCTACTCATCGTAGACCTTAGGGTCATGAAAATGTCAGAGTTTGATGTAATCCTGGGGATGAATTGGTTGGCAGCACACCGAGTCATCATTGATTGGGATAAAAAAAGGGTAACTGCCTACATACCGGATGGGGTTTGTTTCAAGTTCCAGGGGAAAAGCACGATATTATACCCTAAGTGGTGTATAACTCTTGTTAGCACGGTCAGTTGATGGGTTGGCTAGCAAGCCTTACCCTAGCGGACTAGGCAAGAAAGGAGCTGGGTCTACCTCGGGTGGTTTGTGAGTATAAGGATGTTTTTCTGGATGAACTACCGGGATTACCTCCCCATAGGGATGTAGACTTCAACATTGAGTTGCATACCAGTACATTACCTATTTCTATGACTCCACATAGGATGACGTCTGTTGAGTTGCAAGAACTTAAGGTCCAATTATAAGAATTGTTGGACAAGGGCTTTATTAGACCAAACACTTCACCTTGGGGCTCTTCGGTATTATTTGCTAAGAAGAAGGACAAGACCTTTCGGTTGTGTATAGACTATCGGTAGTTGAACCGAATTACTATCAAGAATAGGTACCCTTTGTCGGGGATCGATGATCTGTTTGATCAGTTGAGGGGAGCACGGGTCTACTCCAAGATAGATCTTCGCACCGGCTACCATCAGTTGAGGATAAGGGAGGCAGATATCCCTAAGACGGTATTTAGAATACGGTACGGGCATTTTGAGTTCACGGTGATGCCTTTTGGATTGACGAATGCCACAGTGGCATTCATGGATGTCATGCATAGGGTGTTCCAACCCTATTTAGATCAGTTCATGATAGTATTTGTTGACGACATCCTGATCTACTCCCAAGTCTGAGGAGCAGCATGAGGGTCACTTGAGGGTTGTTCTCTAGACCTTGAGAGACCACAAGTTGTATGCCAAGTTTAGAAAATGTGAATTTTGGCTTACGGAGGTAAAATTTTTGGGACATATGGTGTCGGTTTTGAGTGTATCCATGGACCCAGAGAAGGTTGAGGCGGTTATGGGTTGGGAGAGGCCGAGGTCAGTCTTTGAGATATGCAGTTTCTTGGGACTAGCAGGGTACTACAAGAAGTTCGTCGAGGACTTTTTCTGACTAGCTACACCTATGACCAAGTTGAACCAAAAAAGGGTCAGGTTTGAGTGGAATGATTCGTGTGAGAAGGCATTCTAGGAGTTAAAAATGAGACTTACTTCAGCTCCTATTTTGATAGTCCTAGAAAAGGGACAAAGGTACACAGTGTATTGTAATGCCTCCAAGGATGGACTGGGTTGTGTCTTGATGCAGTCTGGGAGGGTGGTGGCCTATGATTCTCGGCAGTTAAAGAACCACGAACAGAATTATCCTACGCACGACATGGAGTTGGCGGTCATAGTCTTTGCCTTGAAGGCTTGGCGCCACNTCTTGATGCAGTCTGGGAGGGTGGTGGCCTATGATTCTCGGCAGTTAAAGAACCACGAACAGAATTATCCTACGCACGAACAGAATTATCCTATTTATATAGTGAGCAATTCGAGGTGTTTTTGAACTACAAGAGTTTGAAGTACATTTTTACACAGCGGGACCTCAACATGAGGCAAAGCAAGTGGATGGAGTACTTGAAAGACTACGACTTTACTTTGCATTACCATCCTGGTAAGGCGAATGTGGTGGCTGATGCACTCAGCCAAAATTCACAGGGAGTCTTGGTTAGTGTGACTTCTTGGGAGTGGCAGATGCTCGAGACTGTGGGACAGTTGAAGTTACGTTACATGGGTCAGGCTCATGGCACTTTAGGGAATTTGGTGGCTATACCTTCCTTACTAAGCAGAGTGATCGAGTCCTAGGGACAAGACACAGAGATATTGTCCATCAGAGATCGGGTACAGTCGAGAATAGGTGAAGAGGGCTAAACCATTCACTCAGATGGCAGTCTTCGATATAGGGGAAGGGTTATAGTTCCCCATTTAGCGAATCTCAGGGAGGAGATCCTTAGGGAGTTCCATTGCTCCAGATTTGCTGTGTATCCAGGAGGTACAAAGATATACCACGATCTTCGTCGCCAATATTATTAGAGCGGGATAAAGAGAGACGTTGGAGACTTTGTTAGACGATGTCTCACGTGTCTATAGGTCAAGACTGAACACCAGAGACCAGCGAGGTTACTCCAGCCTTTGGAGGTGGCTGAATGGAAGTGGGAGTATGTCACGATGAATTTTGTGATTCACTTGCCACGAACATCTCGGGGACATGACGCGGTAAGGGTGATAGTGGACCAGCTTACGAAGTCAGCACACTTTTTGGTTATACGGATGACCTTCACAGTGGATGAATTCTGTAGGTTGTATATACGGGAGATTGTCCAATTGCATGAGGTAACCGTATCTATAGTATCGGATCAGGATCCCAGGTTTACGACTCATTTTTGAGAAAGTTTCCAACGGACCATGGTGACACAGTTGATAATGAACACTGCTTTTCATCCCTAAATTGACGGTTAGTCAGAGAGGACTATCCAGACTTTAGAGGACATGCTACGGGCATGCGTCCTAGATCTCAAGGGCAGTTGGGAAGAGCACTTATCCTTAGTGGAGTTCGCCTACAACAATAGTTAACAGGTGAGCATACAGATGACACCCTATGAGGCACTTTATGGTAAGCCTTGTCGTTCTCTAGTATGTTGGACGGAGGTGGGAGAAAGACCCTCTACTGGTCCATATTTGATTAGAGAAACCTCGGAGAAGGTGGACTTGATACGGAAGCATCTTCTTACGGCTCAGAACCGACATAAGAGCTATGCCGACAGACGGCGGTGACCTCTAGAGTTTGGGGTGGGTGATCATGTCTTCTTGAAGGTGATGCCTAAGAGGGAGTGGTCAGGTTCAAAAAATGGGAAAGCTATCACTAAGGTTCATCGGGCCCTTCGAGGTACTCGAGAGGGTGGGTATAGTGGCTTACAGATTGGCATTACCGCCAAATTTATCAGGTGTTCATGTTGTGTTTCATGTCTCTATGCTCCGAAAGTATACTCTAGATCCGACACATGTGGTGGATTGGGGTGAATTAATTGTTGATGCAAATGGGACCTTTGAGGAGGGACCAGTGCGTATCATGGATAGCCGGGAGTAGATTTTGCGAGGCAAGACCATGCGGCTAGTGAAGGTGCAATGGCAGCACCGAGGAGTGGAAGATGCGACATGGGAGCGTGAGAATACCATACGTACCAATAATCCGTTCCTGTTCGAGGATGAAGGTACAAGTTTTATAATTTCTAGTATAATATTATTGTTGCATATGCATGCGATTTAGTGTATATGTGTGTGTGAATTTCGGGGACGAAATTCTTTTAAGGAGAGAAGAATGTAAAACCCAGATAAATTTAAACTTTTTACGAAAAAGGATAAAATGGTAATTTGCTATTACAGTACGGGTTGTAAATCTGAAATTTTCTAGAACTCGGATAATGAAATGGACCTCACCGTTGGATTCATCTCGCAAAATCTAGTTACTCTGTCAAATTTCATCAAATTCCGAGGTAGTTGAATTTTTCACGTTTTATGAGGTATTCGAGTTTCAGATGATCCAAAAATAAAATTTTTAATAAAAAATTCGAAAGTTGGAAAATAATTTAAGGCAAATTAAAAATAAAATTATTTTAAATTTGAACTGGAACGAAATTTAATCGTTTTGAGGCAAAAATAGACCCGGAGAAAAGAGGGCAGTGTGGCGCGTTGTGGGCCAAATATTCTTGGGTGCTCAAACCCGCTTAGGCCAAGAACAAAAGTTGTCCTCCTCACCAAGGGCTACGCGACCACACCAAAAACGACAGGTTTCACCGAAGTTCCAAAATCAAGCTTGGAGAAATCAAGAATTTTGGGTGAAATTAGGACTCTTGAAAGCTTCTACCAAGTGGGTTTACGCTTCAAGAGGTAGGGTTCCTTCCTACTTAGGTTTATTTGCAACCTAAAATGCTTATATGAAATGGGTATATTGATAGGATACTATATCACTTGTCTATTGTGGTGGATATAATGAAATGGGTGTTTGAATCGCGTAGAGTGAATTCTATCTTGAATTGGGCATGTGAATTTGACACAATGTGATTCATGGAATCCAATATTATGTGGGCATGTTATGTAATTATTTTATGCCTTGGGAATTAAGTATGTTATTAGCACATGTTATGTGATAACATACTTGTGAATTGTTGTTGGAAAGGAAATGTTGATATATGTGCATTGATATATTGGCATTGTGATACAATTTGGTAATTATATGCTTTGGGTGTAAATTACCATGGAATATGTTTATATGTGGCTAATTTTGCTCATGTGACATTCTTTACATATGGGCATGACATGAAAATATTGTAATGGTGCATTATATTGCATTTGCATGGGGGAAATGCATCCATACCCACTCCTTCTATACACACCTCATTACTAACTAAGTCTACCTCATGCTACATACACCCCTTTTAATAAGTAAACCGACTTTACGTTTTGTTATAGTTAGAGTTTCATTCACTATTTAATCTCAAACACTCTCAAAAATATTTTTTTAATATAAATGTTTTTAGTGAGATATAGGTTACTTCTCAATTTAATTCTATATTTAATTTCATGTTTGTTATATGAATTTTCATTTTTTTCGGTATTTTTTGATATCTTGTCAAGTTTAATAATTTTTTATTTAGAATTTATATGTGTGTGTATGTGTATATATATATGCATTCAAATTATTTGTTATTTTTTATCTTGTTAATGTTTTGAATATATAATTTCTATTTTTTTTGTTCGATTTTGTGTATGTACTTGATACTTTTTTCCCATATTTAGTTTTATGTCTTGTAGTTTTGCTTGTTCATTTAATTTTCGCTTGATTTATTTTCTTTCTTTTTTCGGTTTGCTTCTTTCTTTCTACTTTTTTCCCTATTTCGTTCTTTTATTTTTTTTTTATGTTTCAATCTACTTCTTTCTTTTTCCTTGTTTCAATTTTGCTTGGTTCTTTTTTTTCTTAATTAGTAAATATATTTATTTATTTAAACTAAATGTCTTCTTTCACTATTTTACAATGATTTCTTTCATTAAAGGGGTGTAAATACAATTAGGTCTAGTAATTCTAGATAAACTCTTGAAACCGACACTCGTTTCAACCCGGCAAACCCGTCAAATAAATGAACTGATTTCATGTCTAACATAAACTCGTTTTAACCCGTTAACAGTGGTACTATAAATTTTTTTAAAAACTTTTGGTCTCTTAGCCTCTGCCCCATCTCATGCTTAGCCATGATTTATTGTTATAGTAAACATGTTAAACATGTATAATGTGTGACGAGTTGTTGGTTTTTTGTGTGATCTCGAAATACTCTAACTTATTCTCTTATTTAGTATGTGACACACGGGTTATATCGGGTAACTAGTCTAATAAACGATTTATGTATGAGTGTGATAGTTGGACACATTTATATAAATGAATGAAGTATGGATAGAGGGCTTTTTGACACAAACTCGTTCCACTCGACACGAAACATTTTCATTCGACACGATTGTCAGCCCTACATAGAATGAGTGAACTTAACTATTAATGTGATATATGAAACATGAAATGAGCTTAATTACTAATGAGGTGGGTATAGAAGGGATGAGTTTAATAGTTTGATAATAAGAAATTAAATGGGCTAAAAATTGAGATTTATAAGGTGGGGATAGCCCCACCCTAGTTAGAATTATCTTTTCGACTCACCTTGCTCTTGCCCTATGGTTTAACTCAACCTATAAAAAAAATGTGAAAACATCTTTTGAAATAGTATTTTTAAAAATTATATAGATTTAAAAAATAATTTTTGATCTACATCAGTTTGAAAAATAAGAATTTTAGGGGCGTGGGTCTCAAAAAAAAAAAAAAA
>CAUOFW020001903.1:627701-701205 GCA_963454935.2 Ilex paraguariensis
AAAAAAAAATTTAAAAAAAAAAATTTAGATATATATATATCAGATATAAAAAACATTTTATAAATACCTGCACTATATTGGACATTCGAATTTTAGAGTATAACAGACCAACAAAATAAAGAGTAGCATAAAAATTATATTTTTTTAGTAGAATAAAATTATATTTTTTAACAGTTATATTAAAAAATATCAATGACAATAGATTATATGTTACATGTGCTCTAAATGTGAAAGGTCTAAATAATTAAGTGACAAACTTGAGGGGGTCTAAGTATAATTAACCCAACAAATTTTAAACGGCAAACATATGGTTGTTAGTTTCAGGTGCGCATTGATACAAATTTATAACTTTGAGGGTACAAATTAAAATTTTTATCTTTGATGGTGTAAATTAAAATTCGAGAAAGCTTTTGAAGTGTACTAACCTTTTGTTTTTGGGTTAATCTCAAATTACAGCTTGAAGGATTATTCGAATTTCAATTTGTACTTTCAAAAATAAAAAATCTCAATTTACACCGTCAAAGATTAAAATTTGTATCAATGCGCACATCAAGTTAATTGCCATCGGTTTGCCATATAAAATTAAATTCATAAATTATACCTAGACCCTCTCATGCATGTCATTTAATCATCTAGACCCCTCACATTTGAATGTTTACACCTACATACCTTGAGAATCCAAATATGACTAAAGATATTCCCCTAATTGGATATTCAAATAATTATGTTTAAGTGATGTATTGCATTGGATATAAAAAATATTATATAAATACCTATATTAAATTGGACATTCAAATAATAAGCTTGATATCGAACTTTAGAATATAATGGGCCTACAAAATAAATGGTAGTATGAAATTATAATTTTTTATTAGGATGAAATCTGATGATACCCAGAAAAATTTCTAAGTATGAGCTCAGGCAAAGAGGTCGAACAAGGAGGTCAAACAAGTTACGCAAGGCTCAGAGGATCAGAGTTAGAGCTCCTCCCAGGCGAGGCAATAGCGGAGAAGATGAGAGAACAACTGGATATTAGTAGAAACCCTACAGGCGGCAAAGAATCATATTCAAGGCACAAAATCCCCAAACAGCCAAGATCTTCTCCTAAAATTAAGGAGGATCCCTCGGATAAATGGCAAGAATCTCGGTGCAAATCCCACAGAACTAGAAACTGTTCTATAAATATTGTATAATGCCTCCAAAAAGAGAGAAAGAACCTGAGTTGTAGGAGAGGCTGACTGCAAATTGCATCCCTCATTATTGAAACAAAAGGAGTAAGAATCTCTATTGAAGAGTGGACTAGCCGAACTCCCAAGCTAGTGAACAACTATATTCTCATTGTGTAAATCCACCTAAACCCTAAAATTCCCTATCACGATTCACACGAGTCTAAAAGCCCAGATCTAAATTGCTGAGCCTAATTTCAACCTTTTGTTCATCCACATTAATTTACACCATCAGTTTTGGCGCCGTCTGTGGGAATGACTATTCTTGTTACAAATACGCTGATCTTTCAGCAACTGATGGTCTCAACTCGTAACATGAGCAGAAGCCAAACAAACCTACCACGAACGTAGGACCAACAGGATGTCACGAACGGCAAACAACCCAATAATGTCCCAAAGGCAAATCCTCCTATGGGAAATCCCCCCACCAATAACGAGTTGAAGGCTCTTCGCTTAGTCAATCAATATCTGCTACAGCATAACGAGGAGCTTCTGAAGCTCTTGCAACGCCCTAAGGAGGCACGACAGGCCCAAGAAGGCCAGAATAACCCCACTTAGGGAACAACAACACCTTGATCTCCTCAAAGAAATCAACGAAGGAGGAGAAAATAGCTAGATCCTGGGGCAAGTTCCCCATCTACTCCCTAGGGATGGACACAATGAAGAAGTGCAAAGTCAAAACGATGAGGGTGAGATGAATGATTTTTTCCCTTATCAGCAGAAGAGGAGAGAACAATACTGGGAGCAACGCTTCAAGGACATCTAGTAGGAGCTCAGCCATATGAAGAAAGCTATGAAGAGCAAGGTCCCAGTTACTATGGATACCCTGGTACAACAGACTGAGTCTCCGTTCACCACTGGCGTGCTGCATTTCCCCCTCCCTCCAAAGTTTAGAATGCTGCAAATAGAGGTCTTTGATGGGACGAAAGACCCTGTGGACCACCTCAATACCAACAAGAACCAGATAGAGCTGCATGGATACCAAGACCTAATGCTCTGCAAAGCTTTTGCCATCATGTTGAATGGCTCAGCCCTAGCGTGGTTTAATAGGCTTCCCCTAGCCTCGATCTCCTCCTTTAAGGAGCTTTCTATATCCTTTGTATCTCATTTCATAGGAGCTCAGACGTACAAGAAGTCGAGCTATCACCTATTGAATGTGAAGCAGGGACCCCAAGAAAACCTCAAGTCTTACGTCTAAAGATTTAATTCGGAGTCTCTGAAAGTGGATGTCCCAGACGAGAAGTTCGTCATTACTGCATTTATAGCTGGTTTAGGTGTGTAATCTAAAGACCTGATCTCTATTTTGAAGAATCCTCAGGTGAGCATGGCGGAGATGTTGGCCAAGGCANGCATTTATAGCTGGTTTAGGTGTGTAATCTAAAGACCTGATCTCTATTTTGAAGAACCCTCAGGTGAGCATGGCTGAGATGTTGGCCAAGGTAGAGAAGTACATAAACGGCGAGGAAGCTCTTCTCTCAAAATTAGGGAACTCATCCACGCAAAAATACAAAGAAAAAGAAGAGAAAAAGAGGGACCGAAGTCCCAAAAGAAAAAATGGATGGGATAGGTCTCCAAGAAGAGATAAGGATCGCTCCCCCAAAAGAAAGGGGGAAGTCAGAGATCGCCTAGGTCCGCCACAGCTAGAGTTACAGCCAAGATACGCACCACAGTAACTCCCTCCTCTCACTGTAACGATATCACAGATCTTGTATGAGGTGCAAAGCGAGAAATTCCTAAGGTGGCCACCTTGGATGAAAATAGACCCAGCAAAAAGGGATCCCACAAAATACTGCGAGTATCACCGGGATCATGGTCACCACACTGATGATTGCATCCAATTGAAAAGAGAAATTGAGTTCCTGATTTAGTGAGGGCAGTTCGTCGCTACGTAGCTCAAGATAATTAGAACCGAGTTCCTCCATCTCCGCCACCTCAGCAGTAGGCCCTTGTGCAGCACTAGCAACCCCTAGGAGAAATTAGAGTAATATCCGGAGGTGGAGAGTCAAGTTCAGCCAGAAAGGCTCAATTACGTAGAATCAGAGCTAACGAAGCAACCGAGGTGCACACTATAACCAAGGTACCTCGGTTGAGCTCAGTTATCACCTTCTCAGAGTCAAACTTGGAAGGTTACCAACATCCCCATGATGACCCGCTGGTAATAAGGGCTGTCGTGGCTAACAGAACTGTTCATCGAGTTCTGATTGACAATGAGAGCTCTGCGGATATCATTTTTGCCTCCGTATTTAATAAAATGGGCATAGGTAGGGAGAAGCTTGAGCTGGTAAGTGCTCACTTGTTGGGGTTCACAATGGAAAGGGTATTGCCCCTAGGCTCAATCCAGCTTGTGCTCACAATGGGAGATCCTCCTTGCCAAGCCACCATCATCGTGAGATTCCTAGTGGTTGATACACCTTCTAAGTACAACATGCTCCTTAGGAGACCTTCCCTCAACGCAATGAAAGCAATTCCCTTCGCCTATCATCTAGTTATGAAATTTCCAACAGAGAATGGAGTTGGAGTGGTTAAAGGAGATCAGTGAATAGCAAGGGAGTGCTACCTGACTTCGATGAAACAGAAAGAAGTTAAAAATATCCAGCTCAACATAAGAGACAAACTGGACACTAGACCAATGCCATCGAAAGAGCTAGAGCCTGTTCAACTTGATGAGGAGCCAAAGCATCTTGTCTACGTCAGGTCTAAACTGAGCAGGGAGATTAAGGATCTTCTTATGCAGTTCCTGAAGGAGAACATAGGAGTGGTTGTCTGGAAGCAAGAAGATATGGAAGGTGTTGACCCCTCAGTTATCACCCATAAATTAAGTGTTAATCCCACCTACAAGCTTGTTAAGCAGAAACAAAGAAGGTTTGCCCCAGAACATCAGAAGACAATCAACGAGGATGTTGTCAAACTTCTCCATGCCAAAGCCATTAGGGAGGTGGACTACCCCACTTGGTTAGCCAATGTGATTCTTGTTAAGAAAACCAATGGCAAGTGGCGGCTCTGCATAGACTTCACTGATCTCAATCGAGCATGCCCCAAAGACAGCTTTTTCTTACCTCGGATTGACTTGATAGTGGATGCCACCGTCAGATACTAGCTCCTCAGCTTGATGGATGCCTTTTCAAGCTATAATCAGATTACGATGGATCCAACAGACCAGGAGAAGACCTCCTTTGTGACTGAACAGGGAATATACTGTTATCGAGTCATGCCCTTCGGATTGAAGAACATTGGAGCCACCTACTAGCGCCTGGTGAATCAAATGTTCCAAAAGCAAATTGGGACATCCATGAAGGTTTATATCGACGATATGTTGGTTAAATCAGTGAGAGCAGAGCTCCACATCGCTCATCTAGCGGAGGCATTCCAGGTCCTTAAGGAATATAAGATGAGACTCAACTCTGCAAAATGAGCCTTCAGAATATCTGTAGGAAAATTTCTAGGCTTTATAGTCAACAGTAGAGGAATCGAGGCTAACCTAGAAAAGGTTAGGGCAGTCCTGGATATGAAACCACCATCCAACATAAGGGAGATCCAACGCCTGACAGGAAGAATAACTGCCTTGGGCCGCTTTGTATCCAGATCAAGCGATAAGTGTCAACCTTTCTTCACAGTCTTAAAAAAGGCATATTAGTGGGATGCCCGATGTGAAGAAGCATTCAAAGCTTTGAAGGTCTACCTGAGCTCCCCTCCAGTTTTGGTGAGCCCTTTGGAAGGGGAAATACTTACTCTCTATCTAGCAGTCTCAGAATTCTTAACCAGTGCAGCACTAGTAAAGGAGCCATATAGAGCTTAGCAACCAGTCTACTACTACTACAACCGAGCTCTTAGGGGGGTAGAGGAGAGATATCCAAAAATGGAGAAGCTTGTCCTAGCCTTGGTGGTTATAGCTAAAAGACTTAGACTGTACTTTCAGGCTCATACAATCGAGGTACCAACAGAATAGCCGATGAAACATGTGCTGCATAAATGGGCCATAGAGCTCAGTGAGTTTGATATTAGATTCAAGCCAAGCACTGTAGTCAAAGAGCAGATTTCATCATAGCGTTCGTGACAGCAACACCCATGGAAGCTGCACGGCTAGTACCTAACCTCCCCACATGGAAGCTTTCAATGGATGGAGCTACCAATGCTCAAGGAAGCGGTGCAGGCTTAATAATGACCTCTCCAGATGGAATAGACGTTGAGTATGCCCTCTGATTTGGGTTTAAGACTTCAAACAATGAGGTAGAATATGAAGTTGTCATCGTTGGGCTCAACCTTGCTCACTCAATGGATGCAGAGCAGTTGGAAATCTGCAGTGTTTCCCAGCTAGTAGTAAAACAAATAGAGGAGTCTTATGAAGCTAAGGGTGAGAAAATGGTTCTTTACCTCATAAAGGTGCAGGAATTGATCAAAAAGTTCGTGCAAGTTAAGGTCAGACATGTCCCAAGAGCTGAAAACTTGCGAGCAGATGCCTTAGCAAAGTTGGCAATAGCCTCACGGGAAAATTTGGACATATTGATTCCAGTAGAGCACCTAGCAGAACCTTCTGTGAGCCTTGAGGATGAAGAAGTGCTGCTTGTGCAAGCCCCACTAAGCTGGACGGACCCCATCGTAGAGTATCTTCAAAATGGAACTTTGCCAGAAGATCTCAAAGAAGCCACAAAACTAAGAACTAGGTTAGCCAGATTTTCTATTTTGCAGGGAAAATTATACATACGAGGTTTTTCAACACCTCTCCTTAAATGCTTGAGGGTTGAAGACACCAATTACATACTCAGAGAAATCCATAAGGAAGTTTGTGGCAACCACATCGGAGCTCAAGATTTGGCGGGGAAAACGATGAGACAGGGATACTATTGGCCCAAAATGCTCAAGGATGCTACAGATTTGCTTAAAAGATGCAAGGTCTGCTAAGTGCACGCCAATGTTCCCCATTGCCCACCAGAACTCTTGACTTCGGTAGTAAGCCCTTGGCTATTCCACCAATAGGGTTTGGACATACTTGGACCCCATCCCACTAGTGTGGGGCAATGTAAATTCGTCATTATTAGGGTAGACTACTTCACCAAATGGGCGGAAGTAGAACCCCTGAAAACGATTACAGAATAAAAAATCCAGAACTTCACGTGAAAATCAATAATCTGCAGGTTTGGTATTCCCCAGGCAATCATCTCCGATAACGGAAGGCAATTCGACAATCCCAAATTCAAGAATTTATGTGTTGAGCTTGGGATTAAGAATTTTTTTTCAACTTCAGCTCACCCTCAGTCTAATGGACAAGCAGAGGTTACCATCAGGACCATTAAAGCAGCCCTAAAAACTAAGCTGAAAATTTTAAAGGGTAAATGGGTAGAACACCTTCCAAAGGTGTTGTGGGCTTACAAAACAACTGTCAGGTCGGCGACTCAAGAGACACCATTCACCTTGGCCTCCGGAACCAAAGCAGTGGCACCTGTCAAGGTTGGGCTCCCATCCCCTAGGACTTAATTCGCAAACGATGAGAGCAATAGTGAGTCCCTTTTGTTGAACTTGGATCTTTTGGAAGAAAAGAGGGAAACAGCTCTGCAACAAATCAAGAGTTATCAGAGGAGGACAGTCAAGTACTACGACAGGAAGGTCAGGCACAGAAGTTTCAAAGTGGGGGATCTAGTGCATAGAAAACTTCTGTTAGCAAGGAAAGACCCAACTCATGGGAAACTGGGGCCTAATTGGGAAGGATCCTATATCATCTCAAGGGTGATCAGGCTTCGAAATTACGAGTGATGAACAGAGGAAGGAAAAATCTTACCACATTCTTGGAATGCAGAGCATCTTAAAAGATTTTTCCAGTAAGTCTATTCTGTAATATGATTTTTCTTAAATAATAAAGCAAGCCTTTGACTCATAACTGTGAGACTTCATAAAAAGAGCACAATAGCTTGCGATGAACTCCTCAGTTTATAAAATGAGCTCAATAGCTCCCGATGAACTCTTCAGTTCATAAAAAGAGCACAATAGCTCGCAATGAACTCCTCAATTCATAAAACGAGCTCAATAGCTCCAGATGAACTCTTCAGTTCATAAAAAGAGCTCAATGGCTCACGATGAGCTATTCGATTCATAAAAAATTAAAATAAACCCTTCGGCTCATAAACTAAAGATGGGCTCTTTAGCTTGAGCATAAGAGATGAGCTCTTCTACTCATGAAGTCGATGCAGATACTTCAAATCATAAGCATGCAACAAGGTCTAAAGCAAAATTGCAAACAACCAATAAAGGAGAACACTTAACCATCGAGCAAAGCAAATATTCAAAGCAATGCATTGGAGAAAGCAAAAGAAATACAAAGGAAACTCTTAGTTCTCAAACATCGCTNTGCAAACAACCAATAAAGGAGAACACTTAACCATCGAGCAAAGCAAATATTCAAAGTAATGCATTGGAGAAAGCAAAAGAAATACAAAGGAAACTCTTAGTTCTCAAACATCGCTGAGGTGTCTCTTGAGCTCAGCCATCCCCTTTGGGTTGAATCTGATATCAACCCCTAGGCTTAAGCTATTTTTGAATAGATCCATCACAGTGAGAATTTTATTTTATGGTGATGCACTCTTACGGCTCAACACAAGAGCTCCTGAGGAAATTTCTCAGATTTCTATGGGTTGAGGTCAGCTCGTATGGCTGCATATACCTTCTAAAGTAGTTCCTTAGAGCCACTAGTATTTCTTAGGCTTATCTTCCATCAAAGTCCCCATGTATGCAGCAACATGGCCCCTAAGGATATATTTCTATATAGACCTCAACACCGAGTTGCATATTCTCTACACCAGGTCTAGCAAGCCTAAGGTCACTGTGAGGACAACCTTAAGCCCACGACGAAGAAGTTCATAGGCATAAGCAGCAGCAAGAGCCATGTCACCAATTTTCTACAGCCCTTTAAAAAATTGGGGAAGGTTTGCACCAAAAGGGGATCTAGTACCCTTTTCGTAAGAGCTCGGCTTGGCACGTAAGCAGCTATTCCAAACTCTTTTGCTTCAAAAAGGTTTGAATGACCCCTTGAAGCAAGGGTGGAAAGGGAGAACATGAAATAAATAAAATATGTTCCATAGCTCAAAATAAAGCAAATATGCACCATAGCTCAAAATAAAGCAAATATGCACAATAGCTCAACAACAACGGATATTTATTTCAAAAAAATAGACAGTTACATCAGCATTATGTCAGTAAGTTTTTTTTTTAGAAGAAAGGTAAAAATATAATTCAGCAGAGTAGCAGTTGGAGTAGGAGAAGTGGAGTCCTAAGTTTATGTGGTTGAAGTAGGAGGAGAAGAGCCTAGCAGCTCAGTAGCAGGTATCTCTGGTAGATTAGTAGATGAAGCCCCTGGCAGCTCAGCAGTCGAAGCCCCTGCAATCCCCAAAGCAGGCGTGCAAGGAAGAGCTTTAGGGGCCCCAGAAACAAAGACTTCAATCCCAGATGATGGCAAACTCAAGGCCAGAACTTGGAAATGAGATCAGCTGAGAATGGAATAATGGTAGAAGCAACAAGAACCGAATCTGCTTCGAGAAGCTCAATAGTAGAAAACTCCAAGGCTTTGTCCTGGTCCTCTGTCGCAATTCCTTCTTCCTCCTCCTTAGGGGGAATGTCAAAGTCAAAATTCAAGTCAGGATATGTTTTCTCAGCGAAGTCTTGAAAAGCAAGCCATCCGGTGACCCACTTCATAGAGACATCATCCTTCAGCTGGGCAACATTGTCCCTCAGCTAGGATATAATGTCATCCTTCTGGATAATGGTGGCTTTCTTCTCCTCAAGCTATTGGCGGATGACATCATTCACCTTGGACACGTTGTCATACTCTTTTTTCATGTTCTTGAAAGAACGAAGGGCCTCAAGAGTTTCCTCACAAGCTCTGACCCAACCATCATTCTTAAGCTCGAGCTCCTCTCTGGTCTTTTTCGCCTCATTTTTGGCTCTCTCCTTTCCAGCCTCCAGATCTCGCATAGAAGAGCTTGTCTCTCCACCTGCTCCTGGTTCTGAATGCGAAGATCTTCGTTGCTAAAGGACAGTTCAGCCACTTTGAGCTCGAAGGCCTTTGTGACCTTGGCTGAACCCTCTAAGTATTGGATCATTTCCATCAAACTCTTCACATGGAGGGCTAGCTGAGGGCAAGAATAGGTGAAGCAAAGGTAAGCACTAGTTTATAACATAAAAAAAAAAAAGAGATTGGCATTTACAACAGTCACTCCATGGAGAGCTGAACTGATCGAGGTCTCAAGAGGCATAGAGGAAGCTCTTTGAATGTCTGACTTAGGAAGAATGGAGCTAATTGCCCCAACATCAAGCTTAATGTTGTCAAAAAAGGAGACCTGGTTACTCTCCACCTTGGGGGTTTTCCCCTTCCCAACGCTGAAGCTCACAAGATGCGACGGGGAAAACTTCTCAGATGTCACTGGAGAGCTAGAGGTGAGCAGCAAATGAGTAATCATACCCAAGCCCCTATCGACCTCAAAAAAAGTTTGGGAGATCTGTCCTTGCTCAAGAACCCTGCTAGGGGCGAACGGAGACCTTTTGGGGAGAGGAATCTCTGTAGTTTGCGGAATGGATAAAGGTTGAGTGGCTGAGATTGGAGTTGAAGTAGAAAAGCCAGGGGGCGCATCCTTTCTCTGTATCTTGGTTGGAAGAGCAGCCTCGCTACCTAAGCCAACCTCAGCCTTGCATTTACCACCACTCTTGGTCTTCTTTAGCTGAGAAAGTTTAGCTTGAAGCTCTGCTGGGGATGGCTTCATCGCGGAAGACCCTGAGAACTCATAATAGATAAACATATATAAGTAGAATGAAAGAAGAAGAGGAGAAGCTAGAAAGGGAAAAGTCATGGTATTACCAGCTGCATCCTCTGCACTAACAACAACAAGGGGAATGAGAGCTTTTACCGTTACTTCTGGGAGACTGAGCCCGTGTGTTACAAGAACCCAACGCTTAATGAGCTTGGAGTACTTCTCTGAGCCACAACTCTCTAGGGACAACGAAGCCTGCTTGTCTTTAGCATTGAGTTTAGGCCGGATACTTNTGAGCCCGTGTGTTACAAGAACCCAACGCTTAATGAGCTTGGAGTACTTCTCTGAGTCACAACTCTCTAGGGACAACGAAGCCTGCTTGTCTTTAGCATTGAGTTTAGGCCGGATACTTGAGAAATGGGACAAGATAAGTAAAAGGAGGTCAGCATACAAAGCCCTAAAGTTAATACGAGCTCGTTTAAAGAAGGGCTTACCCAAATTGTTAGGGGCCTTCCAGACCTGAGGGATTGGAAGAGAATCTGAGTTATCTACATGATTGTACTCCCAGTGATCGCCCCCCACGAAGAAGAAAAGTTTTTTTTAGCCCTTGTGAGAGCTGGGGAGATTAGAAATAATTGCTTTGGCTCATACCCATTTAGAAATATACAAGAAACCATTGGTAAGAGTATACTTAACATTGAAATACTCCATGAGCAAAAAGACAGTGGGAACCCCAAGCTTGTGTTTCTTAAAGAAAACAAAAAGGCCTACAAGAACACCCCAGAAGTTCAGGTAGATCTAAGCAGGGCAGACGTTGAAGTACTGCAAAACGCTCTTAATAAAGGGGTGCATGGGAAAACAAAGGTCATTGTCGAAGGCGGCCACAAAAAAACAGACCATCTTGTGGACTTGGGAGACGTATGGAGTGAACTTATCTAGGCACCAGTATTGGACACCAGGAGGAAAGCCAAAACGGGCACTAAGAACCTTCATGAGGGAAGGAGTGGCTTCGCTGGAACCCACAAGCTCTGCAGCCCTAAAAGTAGCCCCTGCACCCTCAGTGCTACTAGAGTTACCAATGTCACCCACCTTGGTCTTACCTTTGTTGGAGTTATGGGGCACCGGGGAGCTGAGGGGAGGATCTCCTAAGAGTTTCCCTTGGCATCAACAGAGTCGACACCGGGGAACTTGTCAATTTCCTCACCCACATCACCAAGGTCGGAATCCTCCTTAGCAGATCTGTTCCCAAAAAGAGAAACCGAGGAAGGGGTGGTTCCAGAAGAAGCAGGCATAGTGGGGCAAGACAAAGAGAGTCTAAAGGTACGATACAGAGGAGAAATATTTGCGAAACACTCTCTAAGAGTCTGGGGAGCAACACAGCAACTACCAATAAGGGAAATCCTAACAGTTGAATAAGGGTCTAATAAGAGGGGAATACGAGACAGAGATTGACCTCGGTTCCTAAAGTAACAGAATCGAAAGGCCCAAAAATGTAGCAACCACCTCAGATCTGAGGGGTCCAGAATGAAGAAGCACGTAAAAGATAGGAAATGTACGTAATCTCACAAAGCAAAGAACGAAGAAACAAGCCTCGTTAAGCCTTCGGGTCAAATTAGGGGAAATCGTCTCTCGGAGAAAACCCTAAGAACAACGACAAAGTGGGAAAGACAAAATCACGAGAAAATAAAGAAGGAAAGCCGAAGAGAATTCGAAGAAGGAGGAAGAAACTATTGAGCCAGGAGCATTTAAAGCTAACGATATTGGGCAACGCGTGCGAGAAACGAGAAAAGAAGTGATTATTGGTAACCGTCAAAAAATTTGTCTGCATATACATCGAGGTCGCTGAAAGAGGGGTCCACCCTGTTTCCATATAAGTTCAGCCCTTGCCCAAGCTAGCTTGACCAAGAGCTGAGGGGCAACTAATGATACATAGAAAAATTTCTAAGTATGAGCTCAGGCAAAGAGGTCAGATAAGGAGGTCAGACAAGTTACGCAAGGCTCAGAGGATCAGAGCTAGAGCTCCTCCCAGACGAGTCAATAGCGGAGAAGATAAGAGAATAGCTAGATATTAGCAGAAACGCTACAGGCGACAAAGAATCGTATTCAAGGCACAAAACCCCCAAACAGCCAAGATCTTCTCCTAAAATTAAGGAGGATCCCTCGGATAAATGGCAAGGATTTTGGTGCAAATCCTACAGAACTAGGAACTGTTCTATAAATACTGTATAATACCTCCAAAAAGAGAGAGAGAACCCGAGTTGTAGGAGAAGCCGACTGCAAATTGCATACCCCATTATTGAAACAAAAGGAGTAAGAATCTCTATTGAAGAGTGGACTAGCCGATCTCTCAAGCTAGTGAATCACTATATTCTCATTGTGTAAATCCACCTAAACCCTAAAATTCCCTATCACGATTCACACGAGTATAAAAGCCCAAATCTAAATTGCTGAGCCTAATTTTAACCTTTTGCTCATCCATATTAATTTACACCATCAAAATCATATATTTTAACAGTTATATTTAAAGATATTGATGACAAGAAGTTATGTATTACAAATGCACAAACGTCAGAAAGTGTAGGAGTAATATTTTAAATACGAGGAGATCTAAAAGATTAAGTGATAAGTACGAGGGGTCTTGTCTTTTTGCTAATGCATGGTGTTTCACTTGCACGCCTTCTCAACTAAGTAAAGCAGACAACCCCAGGCAACACGTGGACATGTACTAATGGCCCTTGAATAAAGCTTCATCATCCGCTTCACGTGAAGTCCCATCCTCTGGTTTCCTCTCTCCCGGGGGACCATTCACACTTTTTCTGAACAGTTAAAAGTATTATTTGAGTTCTTAATTTGGATCTAACTAATTGAGTTTTTAAAAATATTATTGCTCGTGCACAGTAATTTCATTGCAAAAGCAAGAGTTTATAGTTTGGATTTGTTTACTGTGTAGATTCATCTGATGGTATTGATTTTTATTTGGATTAAAAAAATTAAAAAAAAAAATAGACAACTTGAAAGGGCCTAGACAGTGACATGGAACGAAAAGTGATTGCCACATGGATTATAGACTTAATTATTACAAAACTCTGCAAACTCATACGAATAGTACCGGAAAACTTCATGGAAGTATGAGGATATAATAAGACTTACATAGCATTACAGTAGCTGAAACTTCATGGCATTATTATATGAAACATGGCCAGGTAATGAACATACAGAGAATTACAGTGGCTTGCACACTTCAGCTTCATAAGGTGAGAACTGAACATCTCTCAACTTAAAATAATCGCTTCTTAATACTAGAACGGAAACACACAGATTTAAGCAACCAAAACCATCACACGAGAAAATGGAAAATGACAAGGACTAAACATGCCCTATACACGACGATTAAACGATGATAGTGATGCATACTTACATATCTCTGACATGGAAAACATTAGGGTTTTTAACGACAATATCGTACATGTAAACGGAATTGAACTTGGAAAAGTCCTTAGGAAGAGAGATTAAGTCAATAGAAGATTGCTTGTGGAATTGGTAGAGGTCGGGATCGCCACCATAATACCTCTCCCATCCCAAACCTTTCAAGATATCCTCAAGAGAGCGGTAAGATGATACCACTTGGCCTGTAGGCAAGTGCACCAAAGCCTTTCTCCGGATGGCTCCACCATTATTATTGAACACCCAAACCCCAGACATTATGAGTTTTAGATTTTAAGTAAGTAGATTTTTGATAGGTAAGTAGATTTTATTTTCGAAAAACCGAAGATGGTTTCATGTTTTTGGGAGGAAAACTTACAAGTTCCAAGATTTTAGAGGAAGAGTGTGCTTTTGCTCTTATGAGTGTTGGAGGAGAATGAAGAGTTTGGTGCACGGAGATGAAGGTCGGAGGGGGTATATATATGCGACAAGGGACAGATAAAACCAGAGGAAAATACTCTTGAAGTGGGCTAAAAAGGTGTGATGATAGACTTGTCTGGCTTTAGTATAGAATCTAGATATTGTGGAACCCATTTGTTTAAGATATGAGGGTACAAGGACATGCCCCTAGGGTGTGATTTAGGCCGCACGAACCAACCGTAGGTGGGTTTGGAAGAATCTTGTGATGGTGTGAGCATTCCTTTATTCTCCATTAAAGAATCTTTAGCATTGGAAAGGGATATTGTTTATATTCACTTGATAAAATAATGGAATTCCAAAAGCCAATCAATATATATATATATATATTGTGCCCACTTTCATCACGGGTTGTGCACGTGAAGCCAACTGGAGAGGCTCGGAGATTTTACCAAAAAGAAAAGTCTTGTATATTTTTCGCTGAGGCCAGCTGATGTGCATTTGTATTTTGTTTGCTAAAAAAAAAATAAAAATATAAGTCTCAGCTTCAAATTTCAATAATCAGTCTAAGTAAAGTTTTGTATTATATAATTCTTTTATGTTCCGATATAAATAGTAAATTTTTCCATTAATCACAATCTTCTACTGGAATAAAAATTTGACTCATCATATTGGTACAACTAGAGCAGAGAACAGGATCAGAGTTTATTTGAAGAAAGAAAATGGATATGGATTTATTTAACAAGGAAGAATTGGACCTTGATTTTTCTAAAGTTTAAAAAAGATTTTCAAACAAGTAGAAATGCAAAATGTAATGTAGAAACCATGCCTAATGGTACGTACAATTTGAATTGATGGTATTACGTTTCGAGATACTGTTATAATGCCAAAAGTTTACTTTTTGGTATTATACAAAAAATTAATTTAAGTCAGATCTCTGTTTGAGTTATGTAAAACCATCATAAAAATTATATGAAGTGAGTATAATTTATATTCTTATTTTTCGTTAGCCATGTCTTGAAATTAAGCGAAATGGCAAGAGAACTGCAAGCAAAAACAATTATGCTCTGTTTAGTAATGTTTTTTCAAAGTATTTTTCAAGGAAAAAAAATGACAAATTTGTTTTTTTTTAAAAGGAAAAGCAAAAAAACAAAAGCATGTTTGATGAATATCTTTCAAAAAAAAAAAACATACACACATACACACACACAAACACAAACACACATATTAATACACCAAAGTGCGCGTGATCACTCACACAAAACAATATCCATCAAAATGCAAACACATACACACACCAATACACCAAACACACNACACAAACACAAACACACATATTAATACACCAAAGTGCGCGTGATCACTCACACAAAACAATATCCATCAAAATGCAAACACATACACACACCAATACACCCAACACACCAACATACACACACACACACACACCCTAATACACCAAAACACAAATATATTCACAGTTCTCACACACTAATACATCAAAAAATATATGCACACATACACTAATATACCAAAATACATACACACGCATATAAATTAACAAACCAAAAATGCATACATACGAAAAAACATTAATACTCGATAATATACCAAAATACACACACACACACTTATTTTAAGAATTAGTGTATTAGTGTGTGTATGTGTGTATTTATGTGTGTATGTATGTGTATGTGGCTTGATATGTTAGAGAGAGAGAGTGTGTGTGTGTATTAGTATATATATTTTTTTGGTGTATTAGTGTGCGTTAAAGACTTTGAGAGGAATCTGTCTCACAATGAGTATGAGAGAGCCATTGTTTTAAACATTTATAGAGAAAAGTACAAAATGTATGTAACCCTTTTGATGGGTATGTACACAGTAACAGAAAGCAAATTATGATAAGGAAATGTGATCAGGAGTTATCACGATCTTTGGATTTATCTTCTAAGCTATAGTGGTGAAATTTAAATTGGTACTATCATTCCCCTTCAAACTTGGTCGGGGATCCAAACAAAGGCCAAGTTTGGTGTGTAATTCCAAAAAGTATTGTTTGGACAGTGACATAGTGATATCTGCCAGTTGACGGACAGATGGAACAAACCACGTTTCTAGTGTCCAAAACACCACTTTTTCGCGAATATAGTGGTAATCCAATTCAATGTGTTTTGATCACTCATGAATGATTGAATTAATTGTCATATGTAGAGGACTGATGTTGTCACAAAAGAGTAGTGGTGGCTGTGAGACAGAGAGAGATCGAGATCTCGTAAAAGAAACATCAACCAGGTAAGTTCAGTAACAGGAGAGGCCATAGAGTGATACTCTGCTTTGGCACTTGAACGGGCGACAGTGGACTATTTTTTAGAGCTCCAAGAAATACAATTGCCACCTAGAAAAAGCACAAAAACATGTGGTGGAATGACGATTGAGAGGACAATTGACCCAATCTGCATCCGAAAGTATATATAGCTCAAGAGTTCATGAAGCTGATATTCATAACCCAAATTGTGCAGTTGCATTGTGATAGTCAAAATACGTTTGGCAAGTTAGAAATGAGCCATGGTGGGAGCAGCATAAACTGACAAACAAAATTTATGATGTATGAAAGATTAGGTCTTGTGAATATGAGATATTGCAGATCGCCAATAATACTACGATAATGGGTGGGATTAGGATACAGATCATTAGACAAAGTCAATCTGCATCCTTTGGAGAGCATTAGGGGTAGAAATGGGTTTGGAGGACCCCATATTGGCACGAGCCTTGATAGAAAATTCATAAGCCAATTGATTTGTGATGGGTTACTTCTGGTAACAATCATATCGTCGATATAACGTAATAAGACAATAGTACCATGTTGTGATTTGCAATTAAACAAACTAGGATTTGCATCGCTACAATAAAAAACAAGGGTGAGTAAAAAATACTAAGGCGATCAAACCACACCTGAGGAGCTTGTTTGAGGTCATATAAGGCATGACTGAGCTTACACACCTAGGTGGGAAATGAGGCATTAACATATCCAGGAGGTTGTTTCATGTAGACAAGAGTAGAGAGGAACCATGAAGGAATGTGTTTTTGACTTCCAATTGTGGAATCTCTCAGCCATTGACAACGACAATAGTGAGGGTAAGACAAATGCTGGCATGTTTAACTACAGGGGAAAATGTTTCAAAAAAGAAGTACCACTATACCCTTGATTAATCCATTTGTGCCAAGCTGAGGTTTGAGATGCTCAAGCGAGCCTTCCGGATGAAGTTTATCCTTGTAGACCCATTTGCAATCAACAATATTCATGTTAGGATTGAGCCAAACCAGGGTCCACGTGTGATTTACAGTAAGGGCGGCTAGTTCTTTATCCATAGGAATAACCCACCCTTTATGTCGTTTGTCAACAATGATAGAATGAGATACTAGAGGGATGTCAACATATGCGTGAGCAACAAGGTAATTGGTATATTTTGGATTGGTCTTGTGAATGCCAAGCCTGGTCAGAGTGGCCGTGGGATGCTGCAACAATGAAGTAGGTAGGGGAGGAGATTGGTCTAGGGAATTGAAAGCAGTTGGCTGGTGACAGACATCGGTTTGAGGAGTAGAAGGCACTGTTTATGCTGGAGACAAAGAAGGGTGAGCTATTGCTAGAGTAGCAATGGGGAAAGAGGCAATCGCAAACTCAAAAGCTAAAGAGGGAGCAAGATCGTCGTTGAGTAGGGAACAGACAGATGTCCAAAACAAGCAAGACGGGAAAAGGCCGACAAAGAAGTTTTTGTCGACGGCGGAGAGGATACTATTGAAGAGGATACTTCCCAAGCTACGAAGGTGGAAAGTTCACCCATAATGGTGGTGCTATGAGGCCGACTGGATTCAGATTAGGGGAGGATTGCTTTATCAAATACAACGTGGCAAGATATATAAACTCGTCTGGTAGGCAGATAGAGACATTTGTTCCCTGTATGTTTTTGGCTATAAACAATAAAGATAGATGGAAGGGATTTTGGATCTAATTTATTTTGTTGATTGTCTCTAATAAAAACCTATAATGAAGTGTAATTTCAGTGCTTGCCATAGAGTCGAAAAAATGGATGCTCCATTCCGAGTGTTGGGGAAGGTAAACGATTGATTTAGTATGTAGTTGTAGAAAAGTAATCAACCTAAAATCTCGATGGAAGGTGAGCATGAAACATCATCGTCAAGCCCAATTATGTAATATTACAATGTTTGTGCTCAATTTTTCATTTTGTTATGGTGTTTTTGGACAAGCGGATTAATGATGAACACCCTCAATTGTCAAATAGTTTTTGAAGTCATGGTTTGCAAAGTCCCCACCCTTGTCACTTGAAAGACACAAATTCTGGCCTCAAACTAGCATTGAACAAACTTAAAAAAATGATTAACACATGCAAATAGATCTTACTTGTGGCTCATACGAAATACCCATGCGAAACTGGTTCAATCATCAATAACAATAGCATAAAAACAAAAATGATCTCTAGATTGATATGGGGCAGGTTCCCATTAATCACAATGAATCTTCAAAAAGGGGGATTTATTCTTTCTCAATAGGTAAAAAAGCAGTCGACAAGACTTGCTCAATTGACAACTGTTACAGATTGTTGACTTCTTAAACTTGGAATCAAAAGCAACAAGTGATCTATAGTGTAAATGATTGATAATCCATTGATGAGGATGTCCGAGGCGACAACACCAACAGTTATTGTCAACCTTCTAAAATCGATATGAAAAGAAAGTGTTTGGAGTGCCATCAATAGCATATAGTCTGCTTACGCTTATTTCCCTTTCACTACTACCCAATTGGTTTTCAAGTCCTTGGTCACAAACCTATGCTCATCAAATGTAAAAATAAATGAAAAATCATTAGCAAGCTTGCTAATGGATAACAAATCCTTCTTTATATGCGAAACCATTAAAACATCTTTAAATGTAATGGAGGAATTAGCAGTGTACATGATGCTTGACCAATATGAATGATAGGCAAGGTGTAACCATTTCCAACCATTACACCATCAGTACCATGACAAGGAGTGAAAGAATTTAAAATACCTATATTACTTGTAATGTGATCCGTGGTAACCCAGTACCAGGGAATCAGGCAAAATCATGTTTATCCACAATATTGATAGCATCAAGAGCTTGTGGAATGCTATCGAAAGAGTAGGTGTGATTAAATTTGTTAAAGCATTTGAGGGTTGTATGGTTTTCATTTATTATAGATTTGACACATAGGGACATCATCTTGTGCATCTGCTTTGAACAAAGAATTTATTATGGTGTGAGGAGTGGCTGTTAGACGGTAGGGCAGAGGAGTGCTTCTATCCAGATGAGCTATCCCTGACAAAGCCACGACCTTTAGAAGTGAAGGCATGTGGTGTGCTAGTGTGTGTCAAATTTGGATTGTTCTTCTTGTATTTGTTGGACTATGAATTGTATCATTGGCCATTGAAGCTCATTTGGAGGCCCTGTGGAGCATCAAGATGATAACATTTGACATAACTTTCCTACAGGATAACAATCTCCAAGTATGGCACATAGGAGGTCGAAGCATAATTGTGGTGAATATCCCATAATCCTTGTCAAGACCATGAAGTAGCCTTCATGATTTTATATATATAATATATATGACTTATTCTCTAAGAAATAGTTATGTTGATTTGAAAATGCAAATTTTGAGACTTGAGCCTACTACATATTTGATAAAATGTCAAGGTTATGACATGTGTTTTCAAAAGGATTTATGGATATAGAAAATAATGATTTTTGGAAAATATATACTCAATAATGACAGACAGAGGGTTAGTAGATGGTTGGGGCCTATGGAGTGGGTTGCCAAGGCGGCTACTAGTCCTAAGGAGAATTCGTTATGGTAGTGATTTTTGGTGATGACCTATGTGGCATCACCAATTGTGTCATACACGTTTTTCTTGAAAAACAAGAAGAGCGATGAGACCCTAGGGTGTAAGACCCAAAAATTTTCCCGGAGATGGTCCATGCGTGAACTGGTGTTATTGATTACATTATCCGTATGCGAAGCATGCATGATATTTGCTATGGTGGTTTGGCTTAAAATTTATAAACCTTTAATTTATACATTGTATATTTATAATGATAATGTGTTGAGAGATTTTTATAAATGCTCTACTTATTATCTTGTTCCTATGCTAAATTATAAAAAAAATTCATTACTTATTTGTGTGGTTTGTGAAATGTTGGTATTTAAAACTTTGTAAATGCTTAAGAAAAAGATTATCCTACTGAACGTGTGGTTTCTCACTCCTATCATTTAACAATTTTAGTTCTAGGCATATATTGGTGGACTGCATAGTGGGAGTATTGAGGCAGAAGATAATTGTTATGGCTTTATATATTTAGTTAGAGTATGTAAAGAACAATGTACGATAATGTATATTATTGAGGATTTGTAAGTGATTTATATCTTGGTTAATTTGAGGGAATATGTATAAATTGAGACATTTTAAATTATTTACTTATAAAGATTTTAGATATTCTATAAATTATGTTCATGACAAATAATTTTAGATAGGAAAATTTGAAGGTCGGTCCCTCTAGATGGACTTGTTTGGACTTAAGTCCACAAAGGAAATTTATTTATTATAAAGTCCATTTTTTGTCAATTTTACTAGACTAAACATTTCCTTTAGAAGTAAAGTAAAACTAAAAATTTAAAACTCTTAAATTTTAGGAGTTTGACTAATATTTAAATTTTTTCTCTCATATCTATCTATATCTATATATAGGTTAGAACTATATATCTCTCTCATATTATATATATATATATATATATGTGTGTGTGTGTGTGTGTGTGTGTGTGTGCGTGTGTGTGTGTATGTATGTATATATATACATATACTAATATTAAAAATAAAAAATAGTAACATTCAAATTAAAAAAAAAAAGTAATCATTTAAATACAAAAAATAATTTCATTTAAACACAAAAAAAATAGTAACATTTAAACATAAAAAATAGTAACATTCAATATTAATATTTTAAAAAAAATAATAGTAACATGTTCAACAAAAATAGTAATATACGTAACAAAAACAGTGACATGCTTAACAAAAATAGTAACATGCTCTACCAAAAAAAATAGCAATATAAATTATTGAATAAAATTAAAAATAAAAATAGTAGTATTCAAACTCATAACCAGAAGAAGAAGACCCAAATTCTTGCTACTATGGACAGGAGCAACTAAAGCTGGATAGGAGCAACTGAAGTAGACTCCACGATGGTAAAAACTCCGGCCCTAGGGGGAGGAACAGCGGTAACAGCATCTGTCACTCCCCTAAAAGATACTCTAACCTGTTTAATACTCTTAGGAGGAACAGTGGTGGTTGGGACTCTCTGAATGGGTGCACCCTCCTGAGATCTAGTCATCTGTTGGCCATCACCTTGACCCTGCTGTGGGCGGTCTCCACTGGTTTCCTCCTAGGGTTGGGAGTGGGTGATGCAGGTCTTCACTGAATAGCCTAAATGTCGATACCTAGTACAACACTGCGGTACATCCTTGTAAATCACATCCTGCCAAAATCCGGTCTCCTGCCTACCTATCTTAATCTTCGACACCCACCGCCATGTGACATCATACTCAACCATCACCTTGGCAACTGAAGGCCGACTCAAACTCGTTGTGTCCTGATCCACCAGTAAAGAAGTCTCAATCGCTGAGGCTATCGAGAATAATGCATCCTATAACTGCACAAAATGGACTGGTAAATATGGGAATGAAATCCAAATAGGAACTATGGGTGACTCCTCAGTACAATGAAACTGCGGAGTCCACTTGAACAGACACATCTCTTTGCCATAAACCGACCAAGCTTGCTTCACCCAGAGACGAGTGTAATCCTCCTCAAGGTTGCACATCAGGAGCACGTGTCGGCTATCTAACAAAGAGGCACTAACCTTCCCCCTCAATTCAATCAACTGCAGGAATCTCCTAATCATTTTCATTGGAGGGTGGCCTCGGTTAAACTTGTCCACCGGGGCCAACCTAAAAGGAGCTGCGAGACTCTCAATCTCCTCGTCAGAAAAGTCAACCGTCGGGGCACCCCTGTACTGTGTGACGGGGTGGGGGACTCGATGAGCGGGGGCGTCGGAGTCAGGGGTGGCGGATTCCCTCACAACATCTATGAATGACTTGTGCAGTTGGGTAGGGTTCAGGGCGGAACCGGGGGGTCGAGTCCAAGAATTATGGGTGGTTGGTATGGTTGGTCTTGGAGCACCAAGTTGTGTTGGGTTTCGGGCGGGTTGGTGTTTAGTTGTGGGAAATGGGCCGGATTTGATGATGGGATGGGCAGATTGAGTGATGGGCCGAGATTGCTTATAAGTGTATCTCGCGGGGTCAACGTGATGTAAATCGCAGGCAATGGGGTTGTGGATAACTTCGCCGGTATAAGTGTGTGTGCCAGGAGGAGGAGGGTCGGGTGGTGGGTTTAGGCAGGCGATTGGGTCATCACTGGCAACCAGATTGGGCATGGAATGAAGCACGTCGGTGGACTGGTGGGTCGTTGTGGCAATGGAGTGGTGTGGCAAGGTTAGGGTTTTTGGCGGCTCTTACATGAATGGCAATGGAGTGGGCATGTTGGTGGGTTTGCAGGCTGGTAGTTCAGGCGGTGGGTGGCTGCTGGGTTGGGTGATAGACAGCTGGGTTGGGGCAGTGATGGTTACTGGTGGCTGGGGCTGGTGGTTGTGACGTGGAGGTGGACGAGGGGCTAGGGTTTTTGGCGGCTGGTGATAGACGGTTGGGTTGGCGCAGTGGCTGGGGCTGGTGGTTGTTGTGGCGGCTGGTGATAGACGGCTGGGTTGGGCAGTGACGGTGGCTAGTGGCTAGGGTTGGTGGTTGCAACGTGGAGGTGGAGGAGGGGCTAGGGTTTTTGGCGGCTGGTGATAGACGGCTGGGTTAGGGCAGTGACGGTGGCTGGGGCTGGTGTTGCGACGTGGAGGTGGAGGAGGGGCTTAGGATTTTGGCTGCTGGAGATAGACGACTGGGTTGGGCAGTGACGGTGGCTTATCTTTTAAACTGAATAAACAATTTTTTGAATGGGGTTTTGAATCAATTATTGCTTGTTTCTATTGGGTTTTTGTGTGGTATTTAGTGTTGCAGATTGGTTCAGATTTAAAGGTTTGCTTTAGTTTAGTAAAAGCTTTAAGTGGTCGACGAAATGCCAAAATGAGCTTACATTGCCATTTCTAGCAACAATGGTCAAAGAATCCATTGGGATCTGGAGAGAGAATAGGAAATTGTGTAGAGAAAATAGTTCAGCACATATATAGTAACATTAATTAGTAACTTGCAAATGACATGCAACACACATATAGTAACACACATAATAACACTCAAATTATGTAACATTCACATAGTAACATCAATTGGTTTCAATTGTTATTTTTTTTTTGTCACCATCGAGTTGATTTTACTATTTATATTCCTATTGTGTATATGTTACAGTCTCATGTTATTATTTTGTTAAATGTTACTTCTTTTTGGCTTGAAATATTACTACTTTTGGTTTTAAATGTTACTATTTTTGACATCGGTGTCTTCTGTGAGGATAGAGGGAGTTCGGGGGATAGTTTGGATATATGAATAAAAAATGGACTTAAACCTAACATTAGTTTCTAGATGAACATATAACCCCATAAGTCCTAAAATATGGACCGGCACCCAAATTTTTCAAATTNTAGTTTGGACATTTGAATAAAAAATGGACTTAAAACTAACATTAGTTTCTGGATGAACTTATAACCCCATAAGTCCTAAAATATGGACCGACACCCAAATTTTTTCAATTCAAGGTTTGTAATGGATTACATGTTAAAATAAGAGCACGTAAGTAATTTAATATCTTCAGTTTTTTGCTTTACAATAAAAGTAATGAATAGAAAGTTGGGACCTTTTTGAGGAGTGGGAATAATATCATTGTATTATAATTAGCCTTCATATAACCAGATAATAATTGGTCAGATGGTGACCAATTGGAAGGAGTTATTGTTTGAGCAGTTCAGTCAATTTTAATTTAAAAAAGTAATTGTATCAAACCAAAACTTACACCAACTTTTTACACCAAATGTATGTGAGTTATTAGATCTATGGGTCTCACTAACTCCCACAAATACAAGAGTTATCAGTCGAAGGTGGAAAGACAGGACCACTTTTGAATTCCAGATTAATAGTGGATAATAATGATCGTGCTATGGAAAATTCAATTCAGCCAGTGATTATGGGTGATTTGGTGATTTTGAATTCTAGAAGGAGATCTGAGGACAGATATAGGCAGAAAATGAATGAGTATGGGCTAAAAAATAAACTGAGAATTAGCCCATCAGAGCGTTTGATGGATGAATCCCTTCTATTTGATGTGGGCTTAAGTAATGACAGACCTTACAATTCTAATCTTGGACTGGATAATAAAGTGTTGCCAAAGCCACTAAAAAAAGAAAGTTCAACTTTTGTGTGGAAGACTCGGATTGATGCACCGTCAATTTTGTTGGTAACTAAACTCAGAGACCTTTTCAATGGTATATGATAGAACATCATATTATTCCTATGTAAATTCAATTTTTAGTTAAAAATAGCAAAAACAGTCCACTTATCCAATTTGAAAACTTGTTGGAAAATAATTAGAACATGGTCTATGGTAGGTTATTTTGAGCTTATAATCTATTGTTAGAAACCTTAAGAAGCTTACTTTCTAACTCATTTGGTTTCATGTTGAGTTATTATGAAAATAAGCCATGGGATTAGAGTTGTCTTGATCTAATTTAAATTGAATCGGAACGAACAAAACTTAAAATGAAATATGCTCATATGCATACGTTTGCATTTGTTGAGTTATTTGGATTTGAAACTCATTGTGTATAATTATATAATTTGTGTTAGGTCCGAAAGATAATATACCGATTCCACTTAGGGATCTAGCATAAAGTTGAGTGGTGTGTCATTGGATGTGAGAGGTAAAGTGTACTGCTTTACAATAATTGGAAATAAAAGTATATGACTAATATGAGTTATTTCACTATGTGAAATGAAGTTTGATGACTTGATTTATGTTAGGTTGAGCAAATAATGGATCAAATATGTTTTGTTGAAAAGCTTGTAATTTTTTGAAAAAGTTGTAGTTTGTTGAAAAGCTTGTGATTTTAGTATTCACTATGCTAGAATGATTGATGTCTTGACATGACTTACATGTTGTTGATTTGGACACTATACAGTTATTGTGAGATAGTTTGACATTGCTTAAATGTTGTTGATAGATTAACAATGCATAAATGTTGTTGTTGACTCATAGCACATATGGACTATTTTATTATGTTGTTATATTGGTAGTGTGCTTATGATATTTCAAAGTGAGTTGAAAACATTCTGATTTTGTCGTTCTCCTCATATTGTCAACATATTTTGGTGAAATAATATTTGATCCATATTTTTAATATTTCCATTTATTATGATACATAGCACACTCAAGAAAATATTTATTTTCAAGAAAGCTGAAGTTTAGAGTTGAGTCCACTACAACACTAGTAGAGTCGAGATGAGAGGTCATGAAAATTGATTATGTACATACTATACAGGAGTGTTTATTTTCTTCTTAATGTAAGGAATGAATTCCCTAATAATTTGTGTTGTATTGAGTTACAGAGTTGTATACTCTTTCATATAGTTTTGTGGTTTATCTCTTTTATGATATCATTGATTGGTATTAAATGCTTACTTGTATTACAGGCGTAGGTATTACCACGGTCGGGTTATACTTTCATCTTTAGGATACCAAATAGGTCTCTCGGAATGGGGTGTGACAGTTTTTTGATATCAGAGCTAGTGTTTATAGATTTTGTAGACATGTCGTGGTCGAGTGTCTGTAGTGAACTGTAAGTATGTTGTTGAGTTTGTGAAAGTGGTATATGAGCCGTTAGTCAGGTTTCAAAATGTCTAGCGAATGTAAGGTGAATTTATTCATCCGTATGTTATTTTATATATTGACACTTTCTTACTGATATAGTGCCATAAAAACCACCCTATATTATTTAGGTGGTATAATGTGATCCATCTGGTTTAGCTGTGACACAGGATCAAGTAGACCATAGAATATATATAGTGGATTTGATGTTGCACATGAGCAGTTAAGGGTAATAAAAAGAATAATTGAAAGTATTACTTGACTAATTGAACAAGATATTTTAAGTGATACATAATAGAGAAAATTTTCAGTCTTGATAATAGAGGATGTGAAGAAGGCTGAAGTTTGACATCGTACATGTGATTGGTGTAGAGGCATTGTACTATTTAATACATGATTTTTGTCGGTCAAATGAAGTTTTTGCGTGTTTGAAATATTATAACCTAATACTTATAGCTCCTTTGTGTTGATGATTATCTTGATTTATTCACATGTTTAGTGGACAGTGCTTAGACTAGTGTTGGTATTATTTTTGATAACCTTAATTTTGGGAGAGAAACTACCAATACAATTGTATGTATTGTATTTGCTATAACATGATAGGATATTCAAGCCACTATTGAGGTTGTCACAAGTACCCTCTCTAATTCTGGTGAAGATTGCATGGTTTTTGATATACCCAAGATTCACAAAGTTGTTGTATAACATACCATTGGACTAATCGTTGACATTGTTGTATACTAATTTATTTATTGCTACTATAGTAGGAGAGATAGTGTTAACAGAGAGTATATATAGAGGTTGTATGTTGAATGTGAAATTTAGAGATTTATCTATTGATTTTATGTCTCCGGATATCTTAGATGTTGATATAATTCTTGAGATGGTTGATTGCTAAAATATCATGATATTAAGGATTGTTTATAAATGTGATGATATTTCAGTTACCAAATGAAAGAGTATAAAACTTCTAGTGATCGAAAAGGGAGTTTCAAATGTTTAGTCTACTCAGACAAAGGTAAGATGGGCTACTTAGCTTATGTAGTAGACACTAAAGAAGGAAATATACAGTTGAACTATATTTTTGTGGTACGAGTATTTTCAAATGTATTCTACAAAGAGTTGCATAAACTATCATTAAAGAGAGATAAATTTTATGTGTTAGTAGTCTTGGGGTACTTCATTTGTACTTATTATTTCATATAACATGGTTCTTGCTGAGCAAAAGAAATTGAAAATTCAATTGAGATATGTCAGACCAAGGATTTATTCAACCTTGTAATTATCATGGGGTGCTCTTGTTGTGTTTGTGAAGAACATAATGAGATTGTGAAATGGTACATTGGTTACTACTAGTTGAATGAGGTAGCAACGAGCAGTAAATATCTTTTACTTGGTATTAATGATTTATTTGATCAGTTGTAAGGAACTAGAGTATATAGTAATATTGATCTTATTATGTTGGGTTATCCTCGTTTAAAAGAAAGAAGTGGTATGTTATGAAAATAGTTTGTCAAGCTGGGATGGTCATTATGTATTTTTGATGATGTCGTTGAGGTTGACAAACGCTACATCTGTTTTTATGGGTTGACTAAATCAAGTATCTAAACTTTTATTAGATTCATATGTTATTGTATTCATTGATGTTATACTTGTTTATCCCCGTAGTACGGAAATAACATAAACGTCATTTGAGGATTGTGAAAGAGACTAAAAAAAAAAAATTTACTTGCGAAGATGAGTAAATGTGAATATGGCTAAATTAAGTTGTTTTGTTGGGACATTTAGTTTTTAGTGATGGTATTTTTGTTGATCTCAAAAAAGTTGAAACAATTGTGTAGTGGGCAAGATCAACTACAATGACAGAGATTTACAGATTTAGTTAGCTACTATTGTAGGTTTGTATAATAATTTTCAGTATTAATAGTACCTTAGACATATTTGACACAGTAAGTATACAAAGTTTGAATAGGATGATGTTTGTGAAAATAGTTTTCAAAAGTGAAAGAAGAAATCAATTTTTTTAAGCCCTAGTGTTGGTTGTACACTCGGGTAGTAGTTGATATGTGTTATACAATGATGTTTCATATTAGATATTGGACTGAAATCTGATATAGCATAGTAAGGTGATTTTTTACGCCTTCAAACTATTAAAAAAACACTGAAATGAATTACACTACTCATGATTTAGAGTTCATTGATATTGTGGTTGTTTTAATGTAATGGAGACGTTATTCATTTATATGGCTTGTAGATCATTGAGTCAGGAATATTTTTTAACTCAAATGGAGCTGAATTTGTGGCAAATGAGATGGATGAAAATGATCAAGGATTGTGATTATTTTAGACATTATTATGCAGGAAAAGCTAATGTTATGGTTGATGCATTGAGCATAAAATCGTCGGGAAGATTGTGTTGTATTTATTTGAGTAAATACTTTTAAGGACTTGAGATTGATGAAGGTACATATGATATTGATTGGTATAGATGTATTATTAACCCAATTACAAGTTAGACCTTTATTGGTAGATCAAATTAGGGAGTTACAATAAAAAGACTCACACCTACAAATGATCATGAAAGAGGAACAACATGGTCGCATGATAGATTTTGCAATGTGGGCTGATGTTATGTTATATTTTGGCACTTAGTTACGTACCAAGGGATACTATGTTGAAGAAAGATGTTATAGATGCAACTGATAATTTTGTGTATATGGTGCATCGAAAGAGCATGAAATTATACAGAAATTTGAGAAACTGTTGTTTGCCAACTAGAATGAAAAGAGAGATTGCTAGATTTGTGGTAGATTTGTGGCCAATGTGTAATGCATTGATGGATAAAGACTAGATATCAGTATCCCATCGGTTTATTACCTTCAATTTTTGAATGGGAATTGGAGCATATTAATATAATTTTTCTATAAGGGGACTTTCAGATAAAAATTGGGCATGAATCTTTTTGGATTACTATGGATTGATTGATAGAGACTGGTAAGTTTTGAAAATTAAACCTACATATTCATATGAAGGTATGCTTAAAGTTATTTGATGTGAATGCACGATTGTGTGGAACACTGTTATATAGTATAGCGAATGGAGATCCAAGAGTTACATTTAGATTTGGCCTAGTTTACAAGATGTTAGGTGTAAAACTTTGAAGTGAAGTATGGTTTATCATTCTAATTTGACGAGAAATCTGAGCATATTATTCATACTTTGGCATTATGCTTCGTACTGGTGTGTTAGAAATTCAAAACTAGACGGGATACTTATTTATCTTCAATAGAGTATGCTTCCAATAAAAATTGTCATGTTAATATTGGGATGACACCGTATCAGGCACTTTGTGGTAAGAAGTGAAGGACCCGATGTGCTAGAGTAATATGAGGGAAACATAAATATGTGATCCTGAGATGAGATGTATAACTAAAAAAAATCAAAGATGAAGTGATTCTATTAAGACTAAAGGTTGTATAAAGTAGATCGAAAAGGTATGTTATCGATAACCAAATGAAACATTTAGAACTTGTGTTGTTGGATACTTGTGCTGATAAGCAAATGAGACAATTTAGGATGTGCAATAAGGGATCAATAATTTATAAGAATATGACCGAACAACGTGTGTTAAGATTTGATGAAGAGGGAAAGCTTAATCAAGATATATTTAATCATATGAGATTAGAGAGAAAATTGCTGCTACAGCTTTAATGTTGGTTCTTTTAGTAGAATTGTTTGTTTTCACGACATAATTTATGTTGGTATGCTCATGAAGTATATATATACACTCAATTCTTCTTATATATTGGTTGAGCAGCCTATTGAGTTAAAGGAAAGTCTTATTTATGTTGAGGAGCCAATAAGTTTTGTGTAGAAGGACCATTCCATTGGCCAATTGTTGTGGAAGAATTATCCACCGAAGTAAGTTACTTGGGAAAGAGGGGGAAAAATAAAAGAATAATGATTGGCAGTAGTAGAACTCGTAATTAAGATTTGAATTTCTGATTGAATACTCTGAATCTGAACTACCTATGATAAGCTTGAAATTTGAATACCTTTGTGGATGACCTCAGATCTATGGATGACCTTTATTTTATTGATAATCTATGCTAGTTGGATAACTTATGGCTGTAGATGGACATATATAATGAGTCAAACTCGTATGGTAGAAGCGTAATGGCTATGTTCATTCAAATTTTGGGTTATATAATATGTTGAAAATGAAAAGTTGGCAGGAAAAGAAAAATTGGATGGATATTGGGTACTCTTGGTTTTAGGATTTAGAATTTGGTATGAAAGTCACCATGGCATTAATGAATGTTATTAATAAATTTTGAGAACGAAATTCTTTAGGGAGAGAGAATGGTGAGACCTGGACATACATTGCATTATATTAATTTTGAGTAATGATAAAAGTAAATTATAAAAGTTTTGGCGTGGTAAGTGTGATTATCGAAATTTTTTAGCCAGTTAAGTTTGAGATATGTCAGAATTAAAAAAATTTAGTCGTTCTACATGATGTTATATTTAAGTTACAAGAGTTAAATTGAATTGAAGGTAATTATAAGTATTGATATTATTAGAAAAAACACATTGTAAGAGTAAATTATGAGTTATATTTTTTTAAGGATGAAATTGTAATTAGTTATAGTAATGTAATTATTGGAGGTGGAAGTCGATTTGTTGGATTTATAAGAAAGGTAAAACCAAACAAAAGAAAAATAAATAGAAGCTGGAAGAAGAACAGAGAAGAACGGAGCATAAGAAAAAATAAAATAAAAAAAAGGAAAAAGGTGAATTTCAACTCAAATTTAACAATGAAACTATTCCCGTTTATTATAAAATTTGAGTATATTGTTTATCGTAGTTTAAATTTGAGAAAATTTTATCTACACCCTCTCTAAATAGGTCTATCTTCAACGACATCCCCTTCCTTTTCTGAAATTTCATTGATCTCCCCTGTTAGTGTTGGTCGGCTAACAGACGTGACAGAAACACACTTTTTACCATTTTACCCATGAATTTTATAAAGATTTACATATTCACCAATTATTTTTCAGTAAACTATATATAAATAGGTATTACCTTGTTTGGTCCTTATTGTGCATGGAGTTAATAGTTATATAAATAGTTATTACCCACTTATCACCTAGTTTGATTGGCATTTTATGTTTAATATTATTTTTTGGATTACAATATTGACCCGGTTTGTACAGTAATCTTTATACCTTGTACATGACTTTAATGAATACCACCTACCATGTGGTATTATTTGCTAGTATAAATCCACTAATGGTACAAGCAAGGAAAATGACACAAATACTCTCCTTTGTAGAGTTCACTTATAAAAAATTTATATTGAATTTTTTTTGTTGTAATATTGGTATTAAGTGAATTGTGTCATCGGTTTGTTTTTAAATTTTAAAAAAAAAATATTTTGAATTTTTTCCTTATATTATGTTTACGATGTCATCGGTTTTTAAAATTTTTTTTTTAAAATTATTTTGAATTTTTTTATTGTATTATAATTAAGCGCACAATGTCACCAGTTTTTTTTTTTTTTTTTAAATTATTTTGAATTTTTTCCTTGTATTATGTTTAAGGGTACGATGTCATTTTTTTTTTTTTTTTTAAATTTAAAATTATTTTTGATTTTCTTCCTTGTATTATATTTAAATGTACGATGTCACCAATTTTTTTAATTTTTAAAAAAAAATTATTTTAAATTTTTTCCTTATATTATGTTTAAGTGTACGGTGTCACTGATTTTTTTTTAATTTAAAAAAAAATTATTTTGAATTTTTTCCTTATATTATGTTTAATCGTACGATGTCATCAGTTTTGTTTCAAACTTTTTTTTTAAAAAAAAAATTTTGAATTTTTTTCTTGTATTATGTTTAAGCGTACAGTGTCACCAATTTTTTTTTTTTTTTTGGTTTTTTTTACGGTATCACTGATTTATAGCATTAGATTTTTTAATTTTTATTTGAATTTTTTACATTATTCTTCACCGATTCATTCTAGGACCAGTGGCTTGGGTTCATTGCCAAGTTGTTTTTGCAGTTAGGTGATTGGGTTGTTGAGAGAGAGAGAGAGAGAGAGAGAGGGGGAGTGAAACAAGGGTGTTATGGGGAATAAGAAGGGTAAAATTGGCATTTAATAAAAATTTTGGTATGACATCAGCATTTTTCTGATGGTCTATAACGGCTGGTTACGGTAAGGGGTCTGGGTGAAGAGGACATATAAACTAAAAGAAAGTGAAATGAAATTTTAGAAAAAGTTGGGGGTATCGTTGAAGATAGACCTATTTAGAAGGGGTATAGATGATATTTTCCCTTTAAATTTCATATCTATCAGTTTTATTTCTTCAAATCAAGTTGTTTTGTTTGTTTTATATATTTTTTTTCCGTTGATAATCTTTTCGGTGGAGTTTTCAACAAAGGAAGAGGAAGAATTTTATGCTTCGTTGATAAAATTGTCTAAAATTACAAGCTGAAATTATGATTTAGTTGTTGAAAGAGTTTAATTAATTTTTTTTACATTGATGGCCAAACCTATTTTGGATGATTGAAAGATTATGGGAGATCGTTAGAAAAGTTTTAATTGATTTGGAGTAGATTGAAGTGGGTTTTGGTTCATGGGTAGAAGAATAGAGATGGAGATAGTAATCCTAGTTTTGACAAACAGCTTGGATAGTCTGTGGGAAAATGGCAATAACTCTCTCTAAAAAATTCAAATTCGTGCACCGTTTTTTTTTAGAACACAAACTCATAGATCTTTCTAACCATATAAGATATAGAACCTAATTCTATTTGTGTGGAAATTGACATCTATTTGAAGTTGACTGAAGTACTGCAACTGATGAAAAAAAATCAGATTAGTATTTTTTAAAAAAATTGAACATAACTTTTCACATAGAATCTCAATTTTAGCTCATGACCTATGGTTAGAATGCTTAGGAAGTCTAATTCATGATTAATTTGGCTTCTTAATGTTTTAGCTAGGGTAGAAGCTTGATTTAATTAAATTCGCACAATGGGGTTTCTTATTATTTTAATGCATGTGAGGTGTTTGAGAAAATGTTTGAGTGAAGTGAATGAGCAAAAATGGGGCATAAGTGACCCGATGTTATTTGATTTGAATGTGGTGTGTAATAAATTTGATTGGTTTGGATCAAAGAATCAGATATAATGCATATTGGATAGCTTCGACACCTTTTAGTAAAACAGGCATTACTTTTTGTAAAAAACTCGGATTGATGAACCATCAATTTTGTTGGTAACTAGACTCAGAGCCCTTTCCAATGGTATATGGTAGAACATCATATTATTCCTGTGTAAATTTAGTTTTTAGTTTAAAAATAGCTAAAAACAGTCCACTTATCGAATTTGAAAACTTGTTGAAAAATAATCGGAACATGGTCTATGAGAGGTTATTTTAAGCTTATGATCTATTGTTAGAAACCTTAAGAAGTTTACTTTATAACTCATTTGGTTTTACGTTGAATTATTATGAGAATAAGTCATGGGATTAGAGTTGTCTTGATCTAAGTCAAGTTGAATCGAAATGAACAAAACTTAAAATGAAAAATGCTCATATGCATATGTTTGCATATGTTGCGTTCTTTGGAGTTGAAACTTATTGTGTATAATTATATGATTTGTGTTAGGTCTAGACGATACTATACCAATTTCACTTAGGTATTGAGCATAAAACTGAGTGGTGTGTCAATTGGTTGTGACAAGTGAAGTATACCGCTTCATAATAATTGAAAATAAAAATATATGACTAATATTAGTTATTTCACTATGTAAAATGAAGTTTTTATGACTTGATTTATGTTGGGTTGAGGAAAAAATGGATCAAATATGTTTTGTTTAAAAACTTGTGATTTGTTAAAAATCTTGTAATTTGAATAGTATCGAATATACTAGAGTTGTTGATAGCTTGACATGTTCTTATATGTTATTGATTTGGACATTACGCAATTGTCATGAGACAGCTTGACATTGCTTAAATGTCGTAGATTGCTTGACATTGTTTAAATATTATTAATAGTTTGACATTGCTTAAATATTGTTGTCAACTCATAGCACATGTGGACTATTTATTACGTTGTTACATTAGCAGTGATTGCGAGATTTTAAGGTGAGTTGAAAACGCTTTGATTTTTTCGCTCTTAGATTGTGAACATATTTTGGTGAAATAATATTTGATCCATATTTGTTATATTTCAATTTATTATGATGTGCAGTACACTCAAGAAAATATTTATTTTTAGGAAATTGAAGTTTAGAGTTGGGTCCACTACAACACTAGCAAAGTTGAGATGAGAGGTTAAAGAAACTGGTTGTGTACATATTGTACAGAAGTGTTTGTTTTTTTTGTTAATATAACAGATGAATTTTCTAATATTTTGTGTTGTATTGAGTAACATAGTTGTGCACTCTGTCATAGAATTGTATGGTTTATCTCTTTTATGAGATCACTGGTTGGTATATTATTGATTTTAAATGTTTCCTTGTATTATAAGTGCAGGTATTACTACGTGTCGAGTTATACTTCCATATTTAAGATACGAAATAGGTCTCTTTGAATGGAGTGTGACAAGTGGTTTACTCCTCCCTTTGGGATATTAAAAATCAATTTTGATGGGGCGATATTCAGTGCATATATGATGATGCTGGGATTGGGGTTATTATTAGAGAGAGGAATGACAATTTCATTGCGGGGTTGGGTCAATTAATTCATGGGCATTTTGACACTGAACAAGTAGATACACTCAGTCGTGTCAACTCTCAAATCTTATGTTATAATTTCTAGCGAATGAAAGTGTGATCATTTTCCCTTCAAAAATAGGGTTGCTTGATTTAGGGCAAAGTTAAATGAAAAAAAAAATAGAGATAAAGATATTAGGGGCGAACACGTTGAGACCATTGGCGGAGCCAGAAGGTTTTGGTAGTGAGGGCAACCTACTCATTAATAACTTAAAATTATAATGTCAATATCATTTGTTGCAATTCTTATTTTCGCGTAATATATTATTGATAATTGATTTAAAAAAAAATTGGGGGGAAAGGAGAAGGGAACTTAGACCTTTGACCTCAAAAAGTCAAAACCTTCACAAGACAAGGAGTATCATTGGACTAAAGGCTCATTAATATCCAATTATTAACATAGTTTAGTTTGACTCAAACCGAATGCATTATCAATTAACAAATAATTTATAAATACCAAATGTTCTAAAAAAAAAAAGAAACAATCTAGAAACAAAATTAAATTTATCATAAGTCTATTCATCGAACTTAGATATAGAAATAATTTAATTTAATATAATAAAATTGTTCAACTTCAATCGGTGGAAATAATTTAATACAAAATGCAACCATAATAGACAACTCTAAATATAAGAATCCACTTAAATAGAATAAATTTAATTAAAGTAATCAGGAAAGGGAAAGCATAAAACTCGGGCACAATTTTAGTTTATCAAGGATCTGTGGGTAATAGATTTCATTGAAAGCAAAAAGTTTTCACTGCTTCATTTTTTGGTCTCTTGAGCATCTCTAACTATAACTCAAATTTTTACTTAAATTTAAGTTAGTATTTAAGTAAAAAGCTTGATTTGATACAAATGGCTCTAATTGACAAACTCAAATTTAAAGAAGGAAAAATTTAAATTTAAATGGGAACAAACCAAAAATTAAATGAAAGTAAAGATGATCATTGGATCGTTAAAAGAGGGTGATGACCATTAAGTCTCTCTTAATTTGAGTTAAAAAAAAGAGTCTCCCTTGATTTGGTATAAGAGTTGAAGCAAATTTTTTAGATTTTTTTACTCAAATTTAAATTTGAATCAAAATTAGAGATGTCCTAAGTTAATCTAAACCTGATAGGAATAACAAACAAGTCATGTTAGCGATAAGATAGATGGCATTGTTTATAAGATGGGTTAGAGTACGACTGGTTAGTATTCGATACAAGCCCTACATGTCATAACTTAAACGACATAGTATGTCTCAATTGTCACCCTAATTACCAAAAGGAAGAGAACAAAACTGTTATCTACCGAGCTTGTTGTTGTGCTCACTCTACATTGTTTATATATTTTTATAAATTGTCAATAAGAAACTAAATATCTTTTTTATTTTTTTGACAAGTGGATTAGTTTAAGTGGATCAAACCAAGGAAATGTTTTAACGGAATTGTACTATGCTTCGTGTTAGAGACTTTGCGATAGAGAGTTTGAAATTTGTTTTTCACTCTCATAGCGTCAATAAGAATATAAAAACTAAATCAATATTTTTGTTCTAAAAAAAAATAATAATAATAATTTTCATATAAATGTATTTCAATTATCATCATTTGACATTTTTGCATAGGCCCTATTTACGTCGAGCCGGCCTTGATTATATGCTCACACTTTTGTGGTTCATTATTTGGGGTTCATCTATTGTGTGGGTTGAATCGATGGATACGTTTGTGCCTATTGGAGTTTGAAAACTTTTGATTTATCGTAGGGTTAATCCAAGGGCGGTGGTAGATTAAGTTCATCTATTGATACTTACTATACCCAAATAATTATGAATTTTTAAATAAGTTTCTGACAAGTTACANTGTGCCTATTGGAGTTTGAAAACTTTTGATTTATCGTAGGGTTAATCCAAGGGCGGAGGTAGATTAAGTTCATCTATTGATACTTACTATACCCAAATAATTATGAATTTTTAAATAAGTTTCTGACAAGTTATAAATATGTCTTTTATAAATTTTGGAGATATAGGAATCAATTCATAATGTTTGAAAATTTATGAAACTATTTTATAATTATAAATAATTTAAGGTCACTGTCATAAAATGTAGTGTCATTTTGTATGTAATCCATAAAACTCAAAGTCACAATTAAATATTACAAAAAATACTCAGAGATAGAAATGTTTTGTAAAAAATTGATATGAATATATTTAGAATTATTCAACAACTATGAATAATTCAACGAGTCTACATTAATGTTTATTTTTTACTTGTATCAAAGTTAACTTTGTAAAAATTAGTCTGAATCCAAAGATCGATTTTTACTTTCCATACTAAAAATCAATTTTTGATAATATTACAATCCACTATTCTCTTATATGTCACACGATGTAATAACTATGAATAATTATCATCGTAAATTTAGTTTCATATAATGGAATTAATAGTGAGTTAGTACACTGCTTATAAAATAATTTATAATTGTAATCCAATCTGATAATAATTTCACCTTTTATCTGTCAATTGCCAAATTCATCTAAGTAAGTGCTTTCGCCGGTAAGAGCAATACTCATCTATAAGAGAAAAATATTTCTCTTTGATTATCAAATGTTTGGCCATTAAGTTTGTTCAATATATTAGATGAATAATATGTGTATATAAATTTTTAAAATCCAAAGGGCGACATAAGATTTTTCAAGAACCTAAAGGGGGTATAGAATATTTTTAAAAAATTGAGGGGTCTACCTTGTTGATAAAATTCCTACTTTGTTTAGCCACATATGGTTAGTTCCAAGTGGGGTTATTCCCCCCTACAAATCTCTATTCTCACTTTATATAATTTCTCATTATTAAACTAATAAACGCACTCGTTCTATATACACCTCATTCCTAATTAAGTCCACTCATGCTGCATACACCCTTTTTAATAAGTAAATCGACTTTATATTTGGTCATATTTAGGATTTCATACTATCTCATCTCATGCACTCACAAAAATATTTTTGAAATATGATTTTTTTTAGTGAGATACAGGTTAACATTACTTTTCAATTTAATTTTATATATATATATATATATATGCCTTCAAATTATTTGTTCTTTTTTATCTTGTTAAGGTTTTGCATCTTGTAGTTTTGCATGTTCGTTTAATCTTTGCTTTATTTTTTTTCTTTCTTATTTCGGTTTTCTTCTTTCTTTCTGTTTTATTTTTTCATGTTTCAATCTGCATCTTTCTTTTTCTTCTTTTTTTCTTTTCTTTTTTATTATTTTCAGCATGCATTTTTTTTTTAACTTGTTTCGTTTTTGGTTTTGTTTTTCTTGTTTCAATTTTGCTTGGTTCTTTTTTTTTTTTCTTGTTTCATAAATATATTTATGCAATTAAACTAATTGTCTTATTACATTATTTTATGATGACTTCTTTTATTAAAGATGTGTAAATAGAATTAGGCCTGATAATTCTAGATACGACACGTAAAACTGGCACAAATTTAGCAGGTTTGAGTGTAATCTTAACGACATCGAGTGGTTAACGAGTTAACTCGGTAGACCCGTGAAATAAATGAATTAGTTTCGTGTTTAACCTATAAACTTGTTTCAACCCGTTTAACTCGTTAACAATAGTACTATAAATTTTTATTTTTTTTTAAAGTTAGGTCTCTCAACCTCTGTATCATCTCACACTTTCCATCTCTTAGATTCATTCAAATTTAGTAGTCATTTAATGTTTATTTTTTGTTTTTACTTTTTTGATTAGTCATGATTTATTGTTATAGTAAACAAGTCAAACATGTATAATGTGTGGCGAGTTGATGGTTTTCCAGTGGACTCGAAATACTCTAACATATTCTCTTATTTAGTAGGTGACACACGAGTTATAATGGGTAACCCGTCTAATAAACAATTCGTGTATGTGTGATAGTTAGACTCGTTTATATAAATGAATGAGTTATGGATGAATGATTTTTTGACATAAACTTGTTTCACTCGACACAAAATCGTTCCACTCGACACGTTTGTTTGGCCTACGTAGAATGAGTGAACTTATTTATTAATGTAATATATGCAACATGAGATGAGTTTAATTACTAATGGGGGTGTGTATAGAAAGAGAGAGTTTAATAGTTTGATAATGAAAAATTAAATGGCTGAAAAATCGAGATTTGTGATGTGGGAGTCCCACAACAGTTAGAATTCCCTTCTCGACTCACCTTGCCATTGCCCTATGGTTTAACTCAACCTATCCAAAAAAAAAAAACATGAAAACATCATTAGAAATAGTATTTTTAAAAATTATATAGATTTAAAAAATAAATAATGAAGTACATTAATTTGAAAAATAGGAATTTTAGGGGTGTGGGTCTCAAAAAAAAACTTCAAGAAAGACAACTATTTGGCTTTTGGGTTAATAGTAATTGCACCATCAAAAATATAAATCTGTATTAACACACACATGAAATTAATAGTCATCGGTTTGCCGTCTATACTAAATAGATAAATTATATCTAGACTCCCTCATACTTGTTACTTAATCACCTAGATCATCACATTTGAAATATTACATCTACATCCCTTGAGAATTCAAATACGACTAAAAATGTTTCCCCAATTGGGCGTCCAAATAATTATGTTCAAGTGATGTATTGCATTGGATATAAAGAACATTATATAAATACCTATATTATATTGGGCATTCAAATGGTAAGTTTAATTTGGAATGTTAGATTATATCGGATCAATTAACTAAAGGGTAGTATAAAAATTATATTTTTTTAGTAGGATGAAATCATATTTTTTAACGATTATATGAAAAGATATCAACGACAAAGGATTACATGTTACATGTGCCCTAAATGTGAGGTGGTTTAAATGATTAAGTAACAAATTTGAGGGGGTCTAAGTATAATTTATCGAACTAATTTTAGACAGCAAACTGATGACTGTTAATATCATGTGCATATTAATACAAATTTATATCTTTGAGGGTATATATTTAAATTTTTATCTTTAAATGTATAAATTAAAATTCGAGAAATCATTTGAAGTGTATTAACCTTTTGCTTTTGGGTTAATCTCAAATTACACCTCCTAAGATCGGTCGAATTTTAATTTGTATCTTAAAAATCTCAATTTATAATCTTAAAGATAATAATTTGTATCAATGTGCATCTCAAGTTAACTGCTGTCAGTTTGCCGTCTAAAATTAAATTGATAAAATATACCTAGACCCCCTTATGCTTATCACTTAATCATCTAGACCCCTCACATTTGAAATTTTACACCTACATCCCTTGAGAATCTAAATATGACTAAAGATATTCTCCCAATTCAAATAATTCTGTTTAAGTGATGTATTGCATTAGATATAAAGAACATTATATAAATACCTGCATTAAATTGGACATTAAATAATAAGCTTGATTTTGAACTTTATAGTATAATGAACCTACAAAATAAATGGTATTGTGAAATTATAATTTTTTTATTATGATGAAATCATATTTTTTAACGGTTATATTTAAAGATATCAATGACAATGAGTTATGTATTACACGTGACAATGAGTAAGATTTTAAATATGAGGAGTCCAAAAGATTAAGTGATAAGTATGAGGAGATCTCAGTGTAATTTATCTATTTAATTTTAGACGGTAAACCGACAATTATTAGTTTCAGATATATATTGATATAAATTTTTATCTTTAACGGTAAAAATTAAGTTTTTTTATCTTTAAAAATACAAATTAAGATTCAAATAATCTTTCAAAGTACAATTTGCTATTAATCCTTGGCTTTTTTGCTAATGCACGGTGTTTCGCGTGCACGCCTTCTCAACTAAGAAAATCAAACAGCGCCTGGCAACACGTGGACATGTACTACTGGCCCTTGAATCAAGTTTCATCATCCGCTTCACGTGAAGTCCCATTTTCTGGTTTCCTCTCTCCCAGGGGACCTCACAGAATCATCCTCAACAACCAAACTTCTTCTTTAGGATGAAAAACTGTACGACAGTTTGACTTAGGTCTATATTGTTATTAGTTTATAATAATGAAGGTAACATTAACAGAATAAATTAAAATTTATAATGTTTGAAAGTGTAAAATTTATGTGTCGCGATAACAATGCGCCGACCTTTTTAANTTTTTTTATTATGATGAAATCATATTTTTTAACGGTTATATTTAAAGATATCAATGACAATGAGTTATGTATTACACGTGACAATGAGTAAGATTTTAAATATGAGGAGTCCAAAAGATTAAGTGATAAGTATGAGGAGATCTCAGTGTAATTTATTTATTTAATTTTAGACGGTAAACCGACAATTATTAGTTTCAGATATACATTGATATAAATTTTTATCTTTAACGGTACAAATTAAGTTTTTTTATCTTTAAAAATACAAATTAAGATTCAAATAATCTTTCAAAGTACAATTTGCTATTAATCCTTGGCTTTTTTGCTAATGCACGGTGTTTCGCGTGCACGCCTTCTCAACTAAGAAAATCAAACAGCGCCTGGCAACACGTGGACATGTACTACTGGCCCTTGAATCAAGTTTCATCATCCGCTTCACGTGAAGTCCCATTTTCTGGTTTCCTCTCTCCCAGGGGACCTCACAGAATCATCCTCAACAACCAAACTTTTTCTTTAGGATGAAAAACTGAACGACAGTTTGACTTAGGTCTATATTGTTATTAGTTTATAATAATGAAGGTAACATTAACAGTATAAATTAAAATTTATAATGTTTGAAAGTGTAAAATTTATGTGTCGCGATAACAATGCGCCGACCTTTTTCANGGATTTATGATGGTTGTTTAATTTAATTTAATTTAATTTTTTTGGTTAACATTGCCATTGTTCTTAAAGGCGTCAATAAATGGATATCAGACTTGATTTGTGGTTGTCACACTGTTTTTGTCACAATACGTGCCAAAGTTTTGATTCTGTATGCTTTATAAATGATCACACATTTTTTTTTCATTTTTTTACATTCATAATATGGATGCCACATTGTTACAAGCACAATATTTGACCAACAATAGTGTCACTTTGCAATGTTACATTGTCATTCATTAAAAGCAATATATATGGATGTCACACTAAGTCATGCATACTATTTAGATTGTGTATGAATCAGTGAATGTAATTGCATATCTTTTGTAAGTGATTAAAGTGTTAATTAAGGTATTACACTATCATGTCACACTGTTTCATATGAATCAAAGTGTGTCTAATACACAATCATTTTTATTTACACACCGATNCCCAACAAATCTTTATTTTCATCCTATTAAATTTCTCATTATTATACTACTAAACTTACTCTTTCTATACACACCTCATTACTAACTAAGTTTACCTCATGCTACATACACTCCTTTTTATAATTATATATTTTGTCATAGTTAGGGTTTCATTCTCTATTTCATCTTATGCACTCATAAAAACACTTTTTTTAATATAAATTTTTTTAATGAGGTATAGGTTATTATTACTTCTCAATTTAATTATATATTTCATTTCATGTTTGTTATTTGAATTTTCATTTTTTCGGTATTTTTTGATATCTTGTCAAGTTTAATAATTTTTTATTTAGAATTTATATGTGTGTGTATGTGTGTGTGTATATATATATATGCTTTCAAATTATTTGGTATTTTTTTATCATGTTAAGGTTTTGAATCTATAATTGCTATTTTTTTTGTTCGATTTTGTGTCTGTACTTGATATTTTTTTTCCATATTCAGTTTTGTGTCTTGTAGTTTTAGTTGTTCATTTAATTTTTGCTTGATTTTTTTTTCTTTCCTTTTTTGATTTGCTTCTTTCTTTTTATTTTTTTCTTATTTCATTCTTTTTTTTTTTCATGTTTTAATCTATTTCTTTCTTCTTCTTTTTTTCTTGTTTCGTTATTTTATTTTTTCTTGTTTCAACATGCTTTTTTTTTACTTGTTTTGTTTTTGGTAATTTTTTTTTCTTGTTTCAATTTTGGTTGGTTCTTTTTTTCTTAATTAGTAAATATATTTATTTATTTAAACTAATTGTTTTCTTTCATTATTTTACAATAATTTCTTTCATTAAAGGGGTGTAAATAGAATTAGGTCCGGTAATTCTAGATAGACTCTTGAAACCGACACTCATTTCAACTCGGCAGACCCGTGAAATAAATGAACTAATTTCGTGTTTAACACATAAACTCGTTTAACCCGTTAATAGTGGTACTATAATTTTTTTTTTAAATTTAAGTCTCTCTGCCTCTGCCTCTGCCTCATCTCATGCTTAGGTCAAACATGTATAATGTGTGATGAGTTGATGGTTTTTTGTGTGGTCACGAAATACTCTAACATATTCTCTTATTTAACAGGTGACACACGAGTTATATTGGATAACCAGTCTAATAAACGATTCGTGTATGAGTGTGATAGTTGGACACGTTTATATAAATGAATGAAGTATGGATGTAGGGTTTTTTGACACAAACTCGCTCTACTCGACACGAAACATTTCCATTCGACACGATTGTCAACCCTATATAGAATGAGTGAATTTAACTATTAATGTGATATATGTAGCATGAAATGACTTTAATTACTAATGGGGTGGGTATAGAAAGGATGAGTCTAATAGTTTGATAATGAAAAATTAAATGAGCTAAAAATTGAGATTTATGAGGTGGGAATAGTCCCACCCTAGTTAGATTTATCTTCTTGACTCACCTTGCCTCTGCCCTATGGTTTTAACTCAACCTATAAAAAAAACGTGAAAACATCCTTTGAAATAGCATTTTTAAAGATTATATAGATTTAAAAAATAAATTTTGAACTACATTAATTTGAAAACTAAGAATTTTGGGGGCGTGGGTCTCAAAAAAAAAAAAAAACTTCAAGAAAACTATTTGGCTTTTGGGTTAATCGCAAATTACACCCTCAAATATATAAATTTGTATCAACATGCACCTGAAGCTAATAGTTGTCAATTTTTTGTCTATACTAAATGAATAAGTTATACCTAGATTCTTTCATGTTTATCACTTAATCACCTAGATTCTTTCATGTTTATCACTTAATCACCTAGATTCCTCACATTTGAAATATTACATCTACATCCTCTGATAATTCAAATACGACTAAAAATGTTTCTCCAATTGGGCATCCAAATAATTATTTTCAAGTGATGTATTGCATCTAATGGTACATCACTTGATATATTTCCCCAATTTTTACCAATGGACCTTTGGTCTAATGGTACTCTTTACTTTATGAAAGATTTACCTTCTTGAGGTCAATAGTTTAAGTCCCCTTTCCCTTCCCTCCCAAAAAAAATTAAATATACATACATATATATATATATATATATATATATATATATATATATATATATATATATATATATATATATACATATATCAGATTTAAAAAAAATTATATAAATACCTGCATTATATTAGACATTCAAATGATAAGTTTGATTTTAAATTTTAGAGTATAACAGATCAACAAAATAAAGAGTAATATAAAAATTATAATTTTTTTCGTAGAATGAAATTATATTTTTTAATGATTATATTAAAATATATCAATGACAATAGATTATATGTTATATGTGCTCTAAATACGAGGGGTCTAAATAATTAAGTGATAATCTTGAGGGGGTCTTAGTGTAGTTTATCTAACAAATTTTAAACCGCAAAGTCATGGTTGTTAGTTTAAGTGCAATTGGTACAAATTTATATTTTTGAAGTTACAAATAAAAAATTTTATCTTTGAATTTATAAATTAAAATTCAATAAATCTTTTGAAATGTATTAACCTTTTGCTTTTGGGTTAATCTCAAATTACATCTCGAAAGATTATTTGAATTTTAATTTGTACCATCAAAGATAAAAATTCTTAATTTACATAATCAAAGATAAAAATTTGTATCAATGCGCACATATTGTTTATTGCCGTCCGTTTGCCTTCTAAAATTAAATTCATAAATTATACCTAGACCCCCTCATGCTTATCATTTAATCATTTAAACCCCTCACATTTAAAATTTTACATCTACATCCCTCGAGAATCCAAATATGACTAAAGATATTTTCTCAATTGAACATTCAAATAATTTTGTTTAAGTAATATATTGCAGTGGATATAAAAAATATTATATAAATACCTACATTATATTGAACATTCAAATAATAAACTTGATTTTAAATTTTAGAGTATAACGGGTTTATAAAATAAATGGTAGTATGATATTATAATTTTTTTATTAGGATAGAATCATATTTTTTAACTGTTATATTAAAAGATATTAATGAAAAGGGGTTATGTATAACACATGCACAAACTTCGAAAAGTGTAGGAGTAATATTCTAAATGTGAGGGGTCTAAATGATTAAGTGACAAACATAAGGGGGTCTAAGCATAATTTATCAATTTAATTTTAGACGACAAACTGACGGTTGTTAGTTTCATATGTACATTGATACAAATTTCTATTTTTAAAAATACAAATTGTGATTTTTAATCTTCAAGAGTACAAATTAAAATTTGATCGATCTTCTGGGGTTCAATGTGCTATTAACCCTTTGCTATTTGCTAATGCAAGGTGTTTCACGTGCACGCCTCCTCAACTAAGAAAAGCAAAGAACACCGGGCAACACGTGGACATGTACTACTGCCGCTTGAATAAAGCTTCATCATCCGCTTCACGTGAAGTCCCAGCCACTGGTTTCCTCTCTCCCGGGGGACCTCACAGAATCATCGTCAACAACCAAACTTCTTCTTATGATTGGCCATTCGCACTTTTTCTGAACAGTTAAAAGTATTATTGCTAATTGAGTTTTTAAAAATATTATTGCTAGATGGGTTTTTAAAAATATCATGAGTCTGTTAAATATGGAAACAATAAAATTAATAGATCCACTCTAATGTATATTTTCTAATTAGATTTATTAAAAAATCTTTAAATGGGTAATGATGGCAGATCCATTTGCAGTTTTGAAGATTAAACCACTTTTAAGTTTTAAGACAAGTATGACAATTTAATGCCACGTCATGACAGCCAAGCACTTTTTAGCCTTGGTTGTATATGTGCGTCCCCATTCAGACGAGGAAAAATAAAACCATGAAGTTATAGTTTGGATTTGTTTACTGTGTCGATTAATCTGATGGTATGGATTTTGATTTGGATTAAAAACATTAAAAAAAAAAAAGACAACTTAAAAGGGCCTAGACAGTGACATGTAACGAAAAGTGATTGCCACATGGATTATAGACTTAATTACTACAAAACTGTGCAAACTCATACAAATAGTACCGGAAAACTTCATGGAATTACGAGGATATAATAAGATTTACATAGCATTACTGTAGCTGAAACTTCATGGCATTATTATATGAAACATGGCCATGTAATGAAGATACAGAGAATTACAGTAGCTTGCACACTTGAGATTCATAAGGTGAGAGCTGAACGTCTCTCAACTTAGAATGACCGCTTCCAAATACTAGAACGGAAACACACAGATTTAAGCAACTAAAACCATCACACGAGAAAATGGAGAATGACATGGATTAAACACGCCTTATACATGATGATTAAACGATGATAATGATGCATACTTACACATCTCTGACGTGGAAAACATGAGGATTTTTAATGACAATATCGTACATGCAAACGGAATTGAACTTGGAAAAGTCCTTAGGAAGAGAGATTAAGTCAATAGAAGATTGCTTGTGGAATTGATAGAGGTGGGGATTGCCACCATAATATATCTCCCATCCCAAACCTTTCAAGATATCCTCAAGAGTGCGGTAAGATGATACCATCTGGCCTGTAGGCAAGTGCACCAAAACCTTTCGCCGGATGGCTCCACCACGCCCATCCCCTTGTTCTGCTTGAGGATTTTCAACGAAGTGAATCACACCATCGTTCGTGAAGTCAAAAACTCCAGACATTATGGGTTTTAGATTTTAAGTAAGTAGATTTTCGATAGGTAAGTAGATTTTATTTCTGAAAAAGCGGAGATGGTTTCGTGTTTTTGGGAGGAAACTTACAAAGTTCCAAGATTTTAGAAGAGTGCTTTTTCTCTTATGGGTGTTGGAGGAGAATGAATAGTTTGGTGCATGGAGATGAAGGTTGTCGGGGGTATATATATGTGACTAGGGACAGATAAAACAAGAGGAAAATACTCTTGAAGTGGGCTAAAAAGGTGTGTTGATAGGTTTGTCTGGCTTTGGTATAGAATCTAGATATTGGGGGACCCATATGTTTAATATATGAGGGTACAAGGCCATGCCCCTAGGGTGTGATTTAGGGCGCACGAACCAACCGTAGGTGGGTTTGGAAGAATGTAGTGATGGTATTCCTTTATTCTCCATTAGAGAATCTTTAGCATTGGAAAGGGATATTGTTTACATTCATTTGATAAAATAATGGAATTTCAAAAGTCAATCAATATATATATATATATCTCCAAGCCTCTCCAGTTGGCTTCGCGTGCACAACCCGTGATGAAAGTGGGCACAATATAAATAAATAAATCTAGTTTGAATATGGAATACCATTACAACCAAATACAATTTTGGTTTTAAAAGTCAAATTTAAAATGATTCATTGTGAATTCACAAATCAAAACCACCCAATTCAAAAGAACTATAAGATAATCCCATAAATGTATGACCAACATTGAGAGTGATGAGAGGCAACCCATGTAATGGGATCACCTTATAATCAAATCACAATTGAAGAAGCCAATATTCTCTCCATTCCTCTCTACCTTTGTCAATATCAAATCCTAAACCATAAACTTTTTTTTGGGCATAACTAAACTATAAACTAAAAATAAGAAAATTAAACAAAAATACCTAAATTAGGGGAAAAAAAAAGAAGGAAAAAGCTAAAACTAAATATACCAGAAAAGTGCCGAAAAGTTGAACATGAAACAAAGAATACCCAATCTTAATGATGAACAAACTTGTCCCACAAATGCCAATTTTAAGAATGAACAAACCACTCCCAAATAGAAGTAATTAAGAATATTTCAATTACTTATTGTACAACATCTAAAAAATTGTTGAGAGTAGCCCAATAAAGTGCACAATTTTCATTACCGTTCGGTTGATATAGAGAAACACCTTTTTCTTTGATGTTTTTTGCATCCTTTAGAAATCTCCATAAGCCAAAGCATAAAAAATGTAGGTTATACGCACTTGTAGAGAAATCTTTATCTTTAGATCCTCTATTTAGCCTCAATTGATAGATTTAACAGTCCAACCATCAAACGTGTATCACCGAAACATACCTACATAGGTGTTGCTACTAAAATTACTAATGTTCTTTTTGGAAGGTAAAAATATCAATAATTCATACATCGAAAAATAATAACCTTGCCACTATTAATTATTGGGCATATGAATCAAAATCTTTTCTTGATCAAACAAACTCCTAATTTATAACCTCAAAAGATTAAATTTAACAACAAAAAAGAGCACAAAACACCACAAATTTTGACTGTAAAAGTAGGGAAGAACATCTAGTATCAAAATTTAGACCTTCTTAGCTAAAACAAGAATCTCAACTTCCCAGCAAAGTGTCTCTACTATCTCCTTCATCAAGTCTCTCCAACTGCACATGCCAAAAAAATCACAAAAAACAAACCAAACTAAACTCAAAACCCATTACAATCAGATAAAATCATAATTCAAAACATAATGTGTACCATCACGTGTGGTGGAGATAAAATCCCATTCTAAGAGACAAAATACATAATATTAAGTATTAATAATAAATTTTGTAGTAACCATATACATGAGACATGGATGATGAATTTTGAAAGCAAAAATGTTTTACCCTTAATAAGGCGTACCCTGTGGTGTTGGCAGCAATGTGTCCATAGCTCTTTCAAGAAGTTTCGTCCAGCTCACGGTAGCAATGGTATAAATTCATTATAGTATAAACTTATAAAGAAATCAACTATGTTGAAGATGCCCCAATAAAATTCTCCTCCAGATCATTCACATCACCTTTAAGATTATTTTTAGAAAGGCTTGAGTTTCAACATATATAGGTACCTACACATAAGTAATATAAATCAGGTCCTCAAATGAAAACCACCTGAATGTGCATTACATCCATAGACCCTGTGAACTTCTATAAAGAAGACATAATTTTTTCTAATGTTCATTCATTGAGTAGAATTTGTGAGCATGAATTTGGGGCATTTTATCAAATAGATTATGTGCATAGATTGAAAAAGAGATAGAGACAGAGACATAGAATAAATACACTCAAATCAAACAAAGATTTCTCTAGAAAATCCTAACCCAAATAACCCTTTTCCACGAAATATACAAACACAAAGAAAATAACTATTTTTTTCAATCCCAACTCGTTGCGGTGTGTGTGATGCTATGTGTGTGGGTTCGTTGCTCTGTGTGTGTATATGGTGTGCGATGTGTGTGTGTGGGTTCAAATGTGTGTGTGTGTGTCGTGAGAGAGAGATAGGGAGAGAGAGAGAGAGGGGCTTACTTGGGTGAGTGGTCATTGCCGGTGGTGAAGTGAGCCAGACTGTCATAGGAGAGAGCAAGAGAGAGTTTGTTGTTGTGTGTGTATGGTTTTTTGGCGAGAGAGTCAGTCGGAGGGGAGAGAGAGAGGGAGGGGGTATCAATGAGGTAAGAGCAATGAGTGTCTGCTTTTGTGAGATTGGGAGAGAGAGAGACAGAAGTGAGATTGAGATGAATTCCAATATAGAGATTACATAGAGATTTTGGGGATGAGTTTGGAAGGTAGTGATAGAGGCATGGCAGAATGAGAAAGAGAGGCAGAAGTGAGATTAGGGAAGATTTGAGAGATTTCAGAGGGGAGAGAGAGAGTCGTGAGTCAGGAAATATTATTGGGTGGAAAAATAAAATTCAGTATTTATTGTAGACCATTAGAAAAGTCTCAGCTTCAAATTTCAATAATCAGTCTAAGTAAAGTTATGTATTATATAATTCTTTCATTTTCCGATATAAATAGTAAATTTGTCCATTAATCACAATCTTCTACTAGAATAAAAATTTGACTCATCATATTGGTACAATTACAGCAAAGAATAGGATCAGAGTTTATTTGAAGAAAGAAAATGGATCTGGATTTATTTAACCAGGAAGAATTGGACGTTGGTTTTTCTAAAGTTTAAAAATGATTTTTAAACAAGTAAAAATACAAAATATAATGTAGAAACCATGCCTAAGGGTACGAACAATTTGAATTGCTGGTATTAAGTTTCGATATAGTGTTATAGTGTCAAAAGTTTACTTTTCAGTATTATACAAAAAATCAATATAAGTCAAATCTTTGTTTGAGTTATGTAAAATCATCATAAAAACTATATGAAGTGAGTTTAATTTATACTCTTATTTTTCGTTAGTCGTGTATTGAAATTAAGCGAAATGGCAAAAGAACTCCAATAAGCAAAAAACTTATGCTCTGTTTAGCAATGTTTTTTCAAAGAAAAAAAAATGACAAATTTGTTTTTTTTAAAAAGGAAAGCAAAGTATTTTTCAAAGAAAAAAAATGACAAATTTGTTTTTTTTTTAAAAGGAAAAGCAAAAAACAAAAGCTTGTTTGATGAATATCTTTCCAAAAAAAAAAAAACATGCATACATACACACAAACACACATATTAATGCACAAAAGTGCATGCGTGCACACACACACACACACAAATCCATCAAAATGCAAACACATACACATGCCAATACACCAAACACACACACACAACACACACACACACCAACAAACAAACACACACACACACACACTAATACATCAACACACATATAAATTAACAAACCAAAATGCATACATACGAAAACACGTTAATACTCGATAATAAACCAAAATTCNGCAAACACATACACATGCCAATACACCAAACACACACACACAACACACACACACACACACTAATACATCAACACACATATAAATTAACAAACCAAAATGCGTACATACGAAAACACGTTAATACTCGATAATAAACCAAAATTCACACACACACACACACACACACACTTATTTTAGGAATTAGTGTATTAGTGTGTGTATGTAGCTTGATATGTTAGAGAGAGAGTGTGTGTGTATTAGTACATATATATTTTTTTGGAGTATTAGTGTGTGCGTTAAAGATTTTGAGAGGAATCTATCTCACAATGAGTATGAGAGAGCCATTGTTTTCAACATTTATAGAGAAAAGTACAAAAATGTATGTAACCCATTTGATGGGTATGTACACAGTAATAGGAAACAATTTATGATAAGGAAATATGATCAGGATTTATCACGATCTTTGGATTTACCTTCTAAGCTATAATGGTTGAAATTTAAACTGGTACTATCATTCCCCCTCAAACTTGGTCGCAGATCCAAACAAAGGCCAAGTTTGGTGTGTAATTCCAAAAAGTACTGTTTGGATAGTGGCATAGTGATATCAGCCAGTTAATGGGCAGATGGAACAAACCACATTTCTAGTGTACAAAGCGCCACTTTCTCGCGAACATAGTGATAATCCAATTCAATGTGTTTTGATCACTCATGAAAGACCGAATTAATTGTCATATGTAGAGGATTGATGTTGTCACAAAAGAGTAGTGGTGGTTGTGAGAGAGAAAAAGAGAGAGAGATCTCGATCTTGTAAAAGAAACATCAACCAGGTGAGTTCAGTAACGACAGAGGCCATAGAGTGATACTTTGCTTTGGCACTTGAACGGGCGACAATGGACTACTTGTTAGAGCTCCAGGAAATACAATTGCTGCCTAGAAAAAGCACAAAAACATGTGGTGGAGTGCTGATTGAGAGGACAATTGACCTAATATGCATCCGAAAATATATATAGATCAAGAGTTCTTGAAGTTGATATTCAGAACCCAAATTGTGCAGTTGCATTGTGATAGTGCAAAATACGTTTGGCAAGTTAAAAATGAGCCATGGTGGGAGCAGCACAAATTGACAAACAAAATTTATGATGTATGAAAGATTAGGTCTTATGAATGAGATACTGCAGACCACCAATAATACTGTGATAATGGGTGGGATTAGGATACAGATCATTAGATAGAGTCAAACCGCATCCTTTGGAGAGCTTTAAGGGCAGAAATGGGTTGGAGGACCCCATATTGGCACGAGCTAAAAGATCTAAGGCATAGCGAATTTTGGGAAAGACACAATCCGGTAGCAAGAGATTGACTTTGATACCAATGAAATGGTGTAGGAAACCCAAGTCTTAATAGAAAATTCACGAGTCAATTGAGTGATAAGCCAATATATTTGTGATGGGTTACTTTTGCTAACAATCATATCGTTGATATAACGAAGTAGGACAAGACTACCCTATTGTGATTTGTAATTAAACAAACTGGGATTCGCATCGCTACAATAAAAAACAAGGGTGAGTAAAAAATACTAAGCTGATCAAACCACACCTGAGGGGCTTGTTTGAGGTCATATAAGGAATGACTGAGCTTACACACCTAGGTGGGAAATGAGGCATTAACATATCCAGGAGGTAGTTTCATGTAGGCAAGAGTAGAGAGGAACCATGAACGAATGTGTTTTTGACTTCCAATTGTGCAATCTCTCAGCCATTGACAACGACAATAGTGAGGGTAAGACAAATGATAGCATGTTTGACTACAGGGAAAATGTTTCAAAAAAAAGTACCACCATACACCTAATTAAATCCATTTGCAATGAGCTGAGCTTTGAGATGCTCAAGTGATCCTTCCGAATGAATTTTAGCCTCGTAGATCATTTGCAATCGATGATATTCAAGTTAGGATTGGGCCAAATCAGGGTCCACGTGTGATTTACAGCAAGGGCAACTAGTTCTTTATCCATAGGAATAACCCACCCTTTATGTCATTTGTCAACAATGATAGAATGAGGTACTGGAGGGATGTCAACATATGCGTGAGCAACAAGGTAATTGGTATATTTTGGATTGGTCTTGTGAATGCCAAGCCTGGTCTGAGTGACCATGGGATACCGAGGCAGAAACAGGTAGCGGAGGAGATTGGTCTAGGAATTGAAAACAGTTGGCTGGTGACTGACATCGGTTTGAGGAGTAGAAGACAATGTTTATGTTGGCGACAAAGAAAGGTGAGCTATTGCTAGAGTAGCAATGGGGAAAGAGGCAATCGCAAACTCAAAAGCTAAAGAGAGAGTAAGATCACCACTGAGTAGGGAATAAACGGATGTCCAAAACAAGCAAGAGGAGAAAAGGCCAACGGATAAGTTTTTGTCGACGGCGGAGAAGATACACTCCTGAAGGGGATACTTCCCAAGCTATGAAGGTGCAATGTTCACCTGTAATGGTGGTTCCATGAGGTTGAATGGATTCAAATTAGAGGAGGATTGCTTTATCAAATACAACGTGGCAAGATATATAAACTTGTCTGGTAGGCAGATAGAGACATTTGTTCCCTGTATGTTTTTGGCTATAAACAATAAAGACACATGGAAGGGATTTGGATCTAACTTATTTTGTTGATTGTCTCTAATAAAAACCTATAATGAAGTGTAATTTCAGTGCTTGCCATAGAGTCGAAAAAATGAACACTCCATTCCGAGTGTTGGGGGAAGGTAAGCAATTGATTTAGTATGTAGTTGTAGAAAAGCAATCAACCTAAAATCTCGATGGAAGGTGAGCATGAAACATCATCGTCAAGCCCAATTATGTAATATTACAATGTTTGCGCTCAATTTTTCATTTTTTTATGGTGTTTTTGGACAAGCGGATTAATGATGAACACCCTTAATTGTGCAATAGTTTTTGAAGTCATGGTTTGCAAAGTCCCCACCCTCGTCACTTGAAAGACACAAATTCTGGCATCAAACTAGCATTGAACAAACTTAAAAAAATGATCAACACATGCAAATAGATCTTACTTGTGGCTCATACGAAATACCCTTGTGAAACTGGTTTAATCATCAATAACAATAGCATAAAAACAAAAATGATCTCTAGATTGATGTGGGGCAGGTTCCCATTAATCACAATGAATCTTCAAAAAGGGGGATTTATTTCTTTCTCAATAGGTAAAAAAAGCAGTCGACAAGACTTGCTCAATTGACAACTGTTACAGATTGTGGACTTCTTAAACTTGGAATCAAAAGCAACAAGTGATCTATATTGTAAATGATTGATAATCCATTGATGAGGATGTCCGAGGCGATAGTGCTAACAATTATTGTCAACCTTCTAAAATCGATATGAAAAGAAAGTGTTTGGAGTGCCATCAAGAGCATATAGTCCGCTTATGCTTATTTCCCTTTCACTACTGCCCAATTGGTTTTCAAGTCCTTGGTCACATACCTATGTTCATCAAATGTAAAAGTAAATGAAAAATCATTAGCAAGCTTGCTAACAGATAACAAATCCTTCTTCATATGCGAAACCAGTAAAACATCTTTAAATGTAATGGAGGAATTAGCAATGTACATGAAGCTTGACCAATATGAATGATAGGCAAGGTCTAACCATTTCCAACCATTACACCATCAGTACCATGATAAGGAGTGAAATAATTTAGAATACCTGTATTACTTGTATTGTGATCCGTGGTAACCCATTATCAGGGAATCAGGCAAAATCTTGTTTATCCACAATATTGATAGCATCAAGAGCTTGTGGAATACTATCAAAAGAGTAGACGTGATTAAATTTGTTAAAGCATTTGAGGGTTGTATGGTTTTCATTTATTGTAGATTTGACATAGAGGGACATCATCTCGTGCATTTGCTTCAAACGATGAATTTATTATGGCGTGAGGACTGGCTGTTGGAAGGTAGGGAAGAGGACTGCTTCTATCTAGATGAGTTATCCTTGACAAAGCCATGACCTTTAGAAGTGAATTCATGTGGTGTGCTAGTGTGTGTCGAATTTGAATTGTTCTTCTTGTATTTGTTGGACAATGAATTGTATNTTTGGATCTAACTTATTTTGTTGATTGTCTCTAATAAAAACCTATAATGAAGTGTAATTTCAGTGCTTGCCATAGAGTCGAAAAAATGAACACTCCATTCCGAGTGTTGGGGGAAGGTAAGCAATTGATTTAGTATGTAGTTGTAGAAAAGCAATCAACCTAAAATCTCGATGGAAGGTGAGCATGAAACATCATCGTCAAGCCCAATTATGTAATATTACAATGTTTGCGCTCAATTTTTCATTTTTTTATGGTGTTTTTGGACAAGCGGATTAATGATGAACACCCTTAATTGTGCAATAGTTTTTGAAGTCATGGTTTGCAAAGTCCCCACCCTCGTCACTTGAAAGACACAAATTCTGGCATCAAACTAGCATTGAACAAACTTAAAAAAATGATCAACACATGCAAATAGATCTTACTTGTGGCTCATACGAAATACCCATGTGAAACTGGTTTAATCATCAATAACAATAGCATAAAAACAAAAATGATCTCTAGATTGATGTGGGGCAGGTTCCCATTAATCACAATGAATCTTCAAAAAGGGGGATTTATTTCTTTCTCAATAGGTAAAAAAAGCAGTCGACAAGACTTGCTCAATTGACAACTGTTACAGATTGTGGACTTCTTAAACTTGGAATCAAAAGCAACAAGTGATCTATATTGTAAATGATTGATAATCCATTGATGAGGATGTCCGAGGCGATAGTGCTAACAATTATTGTCAACCTTCTAAAATCGATATGAAAAGAAAGTGTTTGGAGTGCCATCAAGAGCATATAGTCCGCTTATGCTTATTTCCCTTTCACTACTGCCCAATTGGTTTTCAAGTCCTTGGTCACATACCTATGTTCATCAAATGTAAAAGTAAATGAAAAATCATTAGCAAGCTTGCTAACAGATAACAAATCCTTCTTCATATGCGAAACCAGTAAAACATCTTTAAATGTAATGGAGGAATTAGCAATGTACATGAAGCTTGACCAATATGAATGATAGGCAAGGTCTAACCATTTCCAACCATTACACCATCAGTACCATGATAAGGAGTGAAATAATTTAGAATACCTGTATTACTTGTATTGTGATCCGTGGTAACCCATTATCAGGGAATCAGGCAAAATCTTGTTTATCCACAATATTGATAGCATCAAGAGCTTGTGGAATACTATCAAAAGAGTAGACGTGATTAAATTTGTTAAAGCATTTGAGGGTTGTATGGTTTTCATTTATTGTAGATTTGACATAGAGGGACATCATCTCGTGCATTTGCTTCAAACGATGAATTTATTATGGCGTGAGGACTGGCTGTTGGAAGGTAGGGAAAAGGACTGCTTCTATCTAGATGAGTTATCCTTGACAAAGCCATGACCTTTAGAAGTGAATTCATGTGGTGTGCTAGTGTGTGTCGAATTTGAATTGTTCTTCTTGTATTTGTTGGACAATGAATTGTATCATTGACCATTGAAGCTCATTTAGAGGTCCTGTGGAGCATCGAGGTGATAACATTCGACATAACTTTCCAACAGGGTAACGATCTCTAAGTATGGCACACAGGAGGTGCAAACCATCATTGTGGTGAATATCTTATAATCCTTGTCAAGACCATGAAGTAGCCATCATGATTTTTTTGTGATCCGCTATATGTTTGGCAATGGTAGCGAGATCACCACAAATGAATATAAATGGACATAGATAGGCAACCAATATATCAATCTCTTTCATTATAGAAGTAAGTCATTGTTCAAGAGCGAGGCTAAGATCTAACAAAACACTAAGGGTGTAGCAAGGGCCGGCCAACCCGAATTCAACACAAACCCAACCCGAGAAAAATAGGGCTTGAGTCAAGATTTTTAATATTTAGGTTGGACTTGGATAGAAAAACACCAACCCCGAATTGAATTTGGGCAGTATTCGGGTTGAGATATCGGGTTACTAGGTTCAACCCGAATGTATAAATTAGGCTCAACCCGAATTCCAAATAGGGTGCAACTTGAATATATAAATCGGGTTTAACCCGAATTCTAAATTGGACTCCACCCGAACATATTTAAAAATAAATATATAAATCAATATAGCAATATAACTTACAAGTTAAAACACTAAGGATCAGTCTTTTGATTCAATCTTATGTTAAACATTTGACTATTATATCTTTATGTTAAACATTAATTTTTATGCTCTAAATATTGTGGGCTTTATGTTAAACATTTGGTTGAAGCTGTTGGTTGTTACTTTAGGTTAATACTATGTAGTACGTACCAGGTTTAGAACAACAGACTGATTTTAGATTTGAAGAAACTCAACTCAAAATCTAACCCGAATTATGTAACCCGAACCCAATTCGAATTCTAACCCAAAATTTGTCAAAATGATGTAACCTAAATTCATCCCAAGCCCACTCGAATTAAACTTAAGCAATACTTGAGTTGAGTACCTTGAGTTGAGGTCGAGTTAGAGTTAGGGTTGAGAATTATATATCTAAGGTTGGGCTAGAGTTAACCCCTAAACCCGTGTAACCCACCTAAGTTGCACCCCTACAAAACACGAGCAAAGGCATTTTTGAGCTCAACCGTAATGTCGAGGCCGATGATGATGCCAAGGAATTCTTCGGAAAGAGTGGTAGTAAGCCACCCTTAACGAGACAATTCAATTGTGCCACTTAATAAAGTAAGGATTGGGTTAAGAATTACATTCACCATCCATAAAAGACTTAGGTGGTGACGTGATCTCACCATTTACAAATCCTTGGAGATCATAACTCTCCAAGATATTTAACATTTGGGTTTTTCATAGAATAAAATTGGTTGAAGAAATGCAAAGTAACTCAAAATTTGGCAACATTTTGTGTCACTGGGTTGTCATACTCTACAGAATGTGAGAAGGAGAGAGAAGTGTTTGATTATGAAGAGGAGATGGAAGAGCTCGAACCAGTTAACATGGTGGAATTTTTTTTTTCTTGAAGGAGACACTATAGCTCTAATACCATAAAGATTTTAAGAGAAATCTATCTCATAGTGATTGTGAGAGAACCATTGTCGACATTTATAGAGAAAAGTACAAAATGTATGTAACCTATTTGATGGGTACGTACATAGTAACAGGAAAAAGATTGTGATAAGAAAAAAATGATTAGGAGTTATCATGATAATGAAATATAAATTGGTTCTATTATNGAAAAGTACAAAATGTATGTAACCTATTTGATGGGTACGTACATAGTAACAGGAAATAGATTGTGATAAGAAAAAATGATTAGGAGTTATCATGATAATGAAATATAAATTGGTTCTATTATGTGTGTGTGTGTGTGTCTGTATTTTAGTGTATTACTGTGGGTGTATTTTTTAGGGTCATATTGTGTCTGTATATGTGTGTGTGCGTGTATTTTGGTGAATTAGTGTGCGTGTTTTGGTGTATTAGCGTATGTGTGTGCTTTTTTTTTTTTTATGTATTAATATTCGTGTGTGTTTGTGTGTTTTTTCGTGTACTAGTGTGTGCATGTGTGTGTTTTTGTGTATTTGTATGTGTGGGGGTGTTTTTTTTTGGTGTACTAGTGTGTATGCATGTGCGTTTTGGTGTGTTAATGTGTGCATGTGTGTGTGTATTTTAGTGTATTCATATGTTTGTGGTTGAGTGTTGTTTAGGGTATTAGTATGTGTGTGTGGTGTATTAGTGTCATGTGGGGTGTTTTCGTTTCTGTGTGTAAGTTTGGGTCTATTAATGCGTGTGAGTATTTTTTGTAAAATTTGTTATTTGCTTTTATAAAAAACAACACTATTTTTCTTATTTTGCTTTTTAAAAGTTCTTTTTCGTCTCTTATTACCACACCTACTCCAATCGCTCATTTTGCCTTGAACATAGCTCCATCAAAATTAACCTTTAAAGAGCTTATACTTGGGGGAACCACAGAGAGGTGGCCTCTGCTATTGCTAGTGCCAAGACAATGGACTCCACTCCTTGTTCGTATTGTGCAATATATTCAGCTGCTTTATAACTTAATGACGCAGGGTCACTCTTCAAATTCTGAAAGAGCACTTCATTTCTATTCCTCCAAATTAACCAACAATGGACCAAGAATAAGGAGAATTTATATAGGTTCATCTATTTTGACATTTCCCATAGCCAACTATAGATTTGGGTTGTAGGACGCTGCAACAAGTAGTTTAGTGGATTGGATTCCCATGAGTCGCTAGCCCAAGCACATTCCATCACCATATGCATCACAGTTTCACCTTCCTTTCCACAAACACAGCATATGTCATCCTTNAGGTTCATCTATTTTGACATTTCCCATAGCCAACTATAGATTTGGGTTGTAGGACGATGCAACAAGTAGTTTAGTGGATTGGATTCCCATGAGTCGCTAGCCCAAGCACATTCCGTCACCATATGCATCACAGTTTCACCTTCCTTTCCACAAACACAGCATATGTCATCCGTCCGGATCCTCCTTTGCTTAAGATTTTCATTAGTAGGGAGAGTATTAGTCGTCATTCTCCAAGCAAAGATTTTAATTTGATTTAGTAAATCTGTCCTTCGAATCATAATGCCATATGAACTTATCTTCCATTAATGAGGAACCCAAGGGTATTCACCTGATCGTCTTGGCTTCGTGGCTTAAAAAAACATCATTGATCAAACTTTCCTTCCACTGCTGAGTTGTTGAATCAATAAGATCCTTGACTGTGGCCTCGTCATGCAGTGTATTCTTAGGAGTAACAACCTTAAAAGTCGTTGGGGGTATGAATCCACCTATCCTGCCACACCTTGATTTTGGACCCATCGCCAATCCTCCTTCTAGATCCAGCTTCTAAACCTCTCCTAGCTTCACAAATGCTTCTCCAAGAGTATGAGGGCCTATATTCGAGCTTAGCAGTCATAAACAAATCATTCGGAAAATATCTGGCTTTCAACACTTTATGAAGAAGGGAATTGGTTTCATGGTAAATTCGCCAAGCTTGTTTGGATAGCATCACCAAATTGAAAGTTCTCAAGTCATGGAAACCCATACGAACTTTAGCTTTGCTTTTACACATTTATGCCCAATTTACCCAATGAAGTTTCCTTTCCCTGTCTTTTTGTCCCCAAAGTGCTATAGCAAGTGAGAAACCCGATTTCTTTATCAGCAAAGGACCAACCTTAGTACAAAGATAGTCTGGGAGTTTGAAACACCCCATTGCATAGATCGGGATAGATTGGGCTACTGCTTTAATGAGGATTTCCTTCTATGCCTTAGGTAATAATTGCTCCTTACACCCTTGCAACTTCTTCCATACTCGTTCTCTAATGCTTGCAAATACCTCCTTCTTGGTTTTTCCTACAACCGATGGCAAACCAAGATATTTCTCGTGTTGTTGGACTCTTGGAACCCCTAGTATCGATCTTACTTCTTCGGCCTTGACATCTGGGACATTTTTGCTGCATACCATGGCTGATTTATCATTGGTAACTTGGTGCCCCGAAGCTACTTCATATAGATGTAACAACTCTTAGACTGCTAGCGCTTCCGATATCGAGGCCTTAAAGAAAAGCAAGCTATCATCTGCAAAGAATAGGTGAGATATTCTGGGACAGCCTCTTCCAACCATAATACTAGAAATCAGATTTTTACTTTTAGCATCCTTTAATAATGTTGACAATCCTACTGCACATATGAGAAAAATGTAAGATGATAAGGGGTCTCCTTGACGAATACCCCTTCAGGTAAAAAATAGTTCATCTGATCCCCGTTTAAAATCAAGGAATATGACATGGACTTTTTTTTTTTTTTGACAGAACATGCACAGAAGAAACACACACAACAATCCACACGACCAAACTCAAGACACACATAGAGAGGGACCCACAAACCAATTCTTCTCATATGACATGGACTTAACACATTGCATAATTAGATAAATCCAACGTGGATTAAAACCCAGGGCATCCATCATTCCTTCCAAGAAAAGCCACTGAACCCGATCATAGGCTTTACTCATATCTATCTTTAAGGACACATGGCCCTCTTTTCCCCAATTTTTACACTTAAGATAATGATTGATTTCAAAGGCTACTAAAACATTATTCGTGATCAATTGGCCTGGGACAAAGGCACTCTGATTTTCTGACAATATCAACAGAATGATCATTTTAAACCTGTTAGCTAAAACCTTTGATATGATTTTATACAAGACGTTACAAAGGCTAATAGGTCTAAAATGGGTCATGGATTCCGGATTTGGGATCTTTGGAATGAGTACAATATGAGTATAATTTAGCTTGACAGGAAAATCACCCCCGTTTAGAAGAGACAAAACGCAGTTAAGGACATTACAACCAACGACATTCCAGTACTTTTGGAAAAAAAGTGTAGGCATACTGTTAGGACCTGGGGTTTTTGTTGGATACATTTGGGAAAGAGCTAGTATTACCTCATTTGCTCTAAATGGTAGTAATAGCCTTGAAGTCAACTCATCAGAAACTTTGCTCACTACTTTACTCAAGACAGCTTCAAGATCTTTGTATTGTGGTCTAGATGAAGTGAACATGTTTTTAAAATATGCAACAATAATTCCTTCAATCTCATCCTGCCTTTTCACACCACTCTTGTTGCTCATTTTTAAGCCTCTCAATACGATTTTTCCTGTTTCTGTGCGATGCCCAGGCATGGAGAAAGGCGGAGTTTCTATCCCCCTCTTTAAGCCAGTTAATCTGTGATCTTTGCCTCAAATAGGTTTCCTCTTGGTCCATCAACCCCTCCAGTTTTGTTTTAAGATCATGTTGTTGTTGTTTTACTGCTTCGGAAATTGATCCTTTGTGGAGGCCTTCAAGCTGATTCTTCAAATTCGCAATTTTGGCTGGCACTGAAGCCACATGCTCTTTTTGCCACTTAAGCAAACCTACCCTGCAATTCTGGATGCTCTTAATCAAGCCCAGAGTACTCATCTGTGAAGCCGCTGCATCCCATGAACTCCCAGTTACATTTTCACAGTCACTGTTTTTGACCCATGTTGCTTCAAAACGAAACTTCTTTCTTTGCCTATAGGGTGAAGCAGCTGGGTTCATTGCCTCTGTATTTATGAGAATTTTGTAATGATCTGAAGCACTACTGAACTTATGGTATACACGAACATTAGGAAATAAATCTATCCACGCATTATTTGCACAGGCTCTATTTAATCTCTCCCATACTGTTTGTGGTGATAACCAATTATTGCTCCATGTAAATTGGTAGCCAGCGAAGCCTAAATCTTTCAAAGCATAGCAGTCCAAAGTATCTCTAACAGTTTTCATTTGACAGTTTGGTCTATTTCTTCCACCTTTCTTTTCTCTATTTGAAAGAATTTTGTTGTAATCCCCTACACATATCCATGGAAAATTACTTTGTAGACGTAAATGGCATAATAACTCCCAAGTTTTCGAGTGTCTTGATGCATCAGGCTCGCCATAAAAACTAGTAAGTTTCCACTCCCCTTGCCTAGTGTTCCCAGCAACATGAACATCGATATGCCTTCGAGAAAAACTTCGTAGAGAAACTTGTAGTTCCTTCGCCCACAAGAAGGCCAAACCTCCTGCCAACCCATTCGATTCCACCGCTATTCCATTCATCCTTAGTCTCAATTTGATCCTCCCAATACCACCAGCATACACTTTGTTTCAATCAACAACACAAAATCGGGCTTCTCCTTCTTCACAAATTTGTGAAGAAAATGAACTGTTCGAGGATGCCCAATTCCTCAGCAGCTCCAACTTAAGATAAAAAATAACATTTAAACATTAGATGATCCAGGAACAAACTGTCAAAGGACTTTTCATGTAGACGTTTTTCACTAAAGTGAGTCGTTTCAAAACCTCATTTCGAATGATATTTTTAGCATAAAAATGTACACAAGGCTACAATTAGAAATCGAACCAAAATTTTAAATTGAAAGGGTCAAATAGTGTTACAATAAGATATTTTATTAACTAGAATCATTCAATAAGTCTACAATAATGTCCATTTTTTACTTGTATCAAAGTTAAATTTGTAAAAATTAGTCTGAATCCAAAGATCGATTATTACTTTCCATAGTAAAAATCAAATTTTGATAATATTACAATCCACTATTCTCTTAAATGTCACACGATGTAATAACTATGAATAATTATCATCGTAAATTTTAGTTTCATATAATGGAATTAATAGTGAGTTAGTACACTGCTTATAATATAATTCACAATTGTAATTAGATCTTATAATAATTTCACTTTTTATTTGTCAATTGCCAAATTCATCTAAGTGCTTTTGCTGGTAAGAGCAATACTCATCTATAAGAGAAAAATATTTCTCTTTGATTATCAAATGTTTGGCCATTAAGTTTGTTCAATATATTAGATGAATACTATTTGTATATAAATTTTTAAAATCCAAAGGGTGACATTAGATTTTTCAAGAACCTAAAGGGGGAATATAATATTTTTAAAAATAGAGGGGTCTACCTTGTAGATAAAATTGCCGCATATGGTTAGTTCCAAGAATGGGGCTATTCCCACCCCACAAATATCTATTCTCTTCTTATTTAATTTGTCATTATTAAACTACTAAACACACTCATTCTATACACACACCATTACTAACTAAGTCCACTCATGTTGCATACACCATTTTTAATTAGTAAACCCACTTATATTTTGTCATATTTAGGATTTCATTATTTATCTCATCACATGCACTCACAAAAACACTTTTTAATTATGAATTTTTTTAGTGAAATACATGTTAGTATTACTTCTAAATTTAATTATATATTTGATTTCATGTTTAATATATGGTTTTTTATTTCTTTTGGTTTTTTTTGATATCATGTCAAGTTTAATAATTTTTTATTTAGAATTTATATTTGTCTATATATATATGCTTTCAAATTATTTGTTCTTTTTTATCTTGTTAAGGTTTTGCATCTATACATGTTTTTTCTTTTGTTCGATTTTGTGTCTGTATTTGATAGTTGTTTTTTTTTCATATTCAATTTTGCATCTTATAGTTTTGTGTGTTCATTTAATCTTTGCTTGAGTTTTTTTTTCTTTTCTTATTTTGGCTTTCTTCTTTCTTTCTATTTTTTCCTTGCTTCATTCTTTTATTTTTTCATGTTTCAATCTGCTTCTTTCTTCTTCTTCTTTTTTTCTTGTTTCATTCTTTTCTTTTTTATTGTTTCGGCATGCTTTTTTTTTTTTTACTTGTTTCGTTTTTGGTTTTTTTTCTTGTTTCGATTTTGCTTGGTTCTCTTTTTTTTCTTGTTTCGTAAATATATTTATGTAATTAAACTAATTGTCTTATTTCATTATTTTACAAGGAATTCTTTCATTAAAGATGTGTAATTAGAATTAATCCTGATAATTTTAGACACAACTCATGAAACCGACCCGAATTTAGCAAGTTTGGGTGTAATCTTAACAACTTCGAGTGGTTAACGGATTAACTTGGTAGACTCGTGAAATAAATGAACTGGTTTCATGTTTAACCCATAAATTTGTTTCAACCCGTTTAACTCATTAACAGTGGTACTATAAATTATTTTTTAAAAAAAAGTTAGATCTCTCAACCTCTGTCTCATCTCACACTTCCCATCTCTCAGATTCATTCAAATTTAGTAGTCATTTAATGTTTATTTTTTGTTTTTATTTTTTTGCTCAGTCATGATTTATTGTTATAGTAAACAAGTCAAACATCTATAATGTGTGGCGAGTTGATGGTTTTTCGTGTAAATTCGANACTTATATTTTGTCATATTTAGGATTTCATTATTTATCTCATCACATGCACTCACAAAAACACTTTTTAATTATGAATTTTTTTAGTGAAATACATGTTAGTATTACTTCTAAATTTAATTATATATTTGATTTCATGTTTAATATATGGTTTTTTATTTCTTTCGGTTTGTTTTTGATATCATGTCAAGTTTAATAATTTTTTATTTAGAATTTATATTTGTCTATATATATATGCTTTCAAATTATTTGTTCTTTTTTATCTTGTTAAGGTTTTGCATCTATACATGTTTTTTCTTTTGTTCGATTTTGTGTCTGTATTTGATAGTTGTTTTTTTTTCATATTCAATTTTGCATCTTATAGTTTTGTGTGTTCATTTAATCTTTGCTTGAGTTTTTTTTCTTTTCTTATTTTGGCTTTCTTCTTTCTTTCTATTTTTTCCTTGCTTCATTCTTTTATTTTTTCATGTTTCAATCTGCTTCTTTCTTCTTCTTCTTTTTTTCTTGTTTCATTCTTTTCTTTTTTATTGTTTCGGCATGCTTTTTTTTTTTACTTGTTTCGTTTTTGGTTTTTTTTCTTGTTTCGATTTTGCTTGGTTCTCTTTTTTTTCTTGTTTCATAAATATATTTATGTAATTAAACTAATTGTCTTATTTCATTATTTTACAAGGAATTCTTTCATTAAAGATGTGTAATTAGAATTAATCCTGATAATTTTAGACACAACTCATGAAACCGACCCGAATTTAGCAAGTTTGGGTGTAATCTTAACAACTTCGAGTGGTTAACGGATTAACTTGGTAGACTCGTGAAATAAATGAACTGGTTTCATGTTTAACCCATAAATTTGTTTCAACCCGTTTAACTCATTAACAGTGGTACTATAAATTATTTTTTAAAAAAAAGTTAGATCTCTCAACCTCTGTCTCATCTCACACTTCCCATCTCTCAGATTCATTCAAATTTAGTAGTCATTTAATGTTTATTTTTTGTATTTATTTTTTTACTCAGTCATGATTTATTGTTATAGTAAACAAGTCAAACATCTATAATGTGTGGCGAGTTGATGGTTTTTCGTGTAAATTCAAAATACTCTAACATATTATCTTATGTAGCAGGTGACACACGAGTTGTAATGGGTAACCCATCTAATAAACAATTTGTGTATTGGTGTGATAGTTGAACTCGTTTATATAAATTAAATAAGTTATGGATGGATGATTTTTTGACTGTCAATTCATAACTCATTCATTTATATAAACGAGTCCAACTATCACATCCATACACGAATTGTTACCTTTTATAACTCGTGTGTCACCTGCTAAATAAAAGACTGTGTTAGAGTATTTCGAGTCCACCTGAAAAACCATCAACTCGCTACACATTATACATGTTTGACTTGTTTACCATAATAATAACAATAAATCATGACTAATCAAAAAAAGTAAAGACAAAAAATAAATATTAAATGACTACTAAATTTGAATGAATCTAAGAGATGAGAAGTGTGAGATGATACAGAGGTTGAGAGACCTAACATATTTGTTTTTTAAAAAATTTATAGTACCATTGTTAACGAGTTAAACGGATTGAAACGAGTTTATGGCTTAAACACGAAACCAGTTCATTTATTTCACGGGTCTACCGAGTTAACCTGTTAATCACTTGAAGCCGTTAATATTACACTCAAACCCACTAAATTCGTGTCAATTTTGCGAATCGTATTTAGAATTATCAGGCCTAATTCTATTTACACATCTTTAATGAAAGAAGTCATCGTAAAATAATGTAATAAGGCAATTAGTTTAATTACATAAATATATTTATGAAACAAGAAGAAAAAAAAAACCAAGCAAAATTGAGAAAAGAAAAAAAAACCAAAAACGAAACAAGTAAAAAAAAAAAAGCATGCTGAAATAATAAAAAAGAAAAGAACAAAACAAGAAAAAAAAGAAGAAGAAAGCAGCAGATTGAAACATCAAAAATAAAAGAATGAAGCAAGGAAAAAACAAAAAGAAAGAAGAAAATCGAAATAAAAAAGAAAAAAAAAATCAAGCAAGGATTAAATGAACACGCAAAACAACAAGATGCAAAACTGAATATGAAAAAAAAAAACAAGTATCAAGTACAGACACAAAATCGAATAAAAAAAATAAGTATAGATACAAAACCTTAAAAAGATAAAAAAGAACAAATAATTTGAAAACATATATATATATATATACACACACACACACACATATAAATTCAAAATAAAAATTTATTAAACTTGACAAGATATCAAAAAATACCGAAAAAAATAAATCTATATAACAAACATGTAATCAAATATATAATTAAATTGAGAAATAATGCTAACATGTATTTGACTAAAAAAATCATATTTAAAAAGTGTTTTCGTGAGTGCATGGGATGAGAAACATAAAATATGACAAAATATAAAGTCGGNGAAAAAAATAAATCTATATAACAAACATGTAATCAAATATATAATTAAATTGAGAAGTAATGCTAACATGTATTTGACTAAAAAAATCATATTTAAAAAGTGTTTTCGTGAGTGCATGGGATGAGAAACATAATGAAATCCTAAATATGACAAAATATAAAGTCAGTTTGCTTATTGAAAAAGGTGTATGCCGCATGAGTGAACTTAATTAGGAATGGAGTGTTTATAGAATGATTGAGTTTAGTAGTTTAATAATGAGAAATTAAATAAAGTGAGAATAAAGATTTGTAAGTTGAGAATAACTCCACCTGAAACTAACCATATGCGGCTAAACAAAGTAGGAATTTTATCAACAAGGTAGACCCCTCAATTTTTTGAAAAATATTCTATTCCCCCTTTAGGTTCTTGAAAAATCTTATGTCACCCTTTGGATTTTTAAAATTTATATACACATAGTATTCATCTAATATATTGAACAAACTTAATGGCCAAACATTTGATAATCAAAGAGAAATATTTTTCTCTTATAGATGAGTATTGCTCTTACTGGCGAAAGCACTTACATATATGAATTTGGCAATTGACAGATAAAAGGCAAAATTATTATAAGATGGGATTACAATTATAAATTATATTATAAGAAGTGTACTAACTCACTATTAATTCCATTATATGAAACTAAAATTTACGATGATAATTATTCATAGTTATTATATCATGTGACATAGATGAGAATAGTGGATTGTAATATTATCAAAAATTGATTTTTAGTATGGAAAGTAATAATCGATCTTTGGATTCAGACTAATTTTTACAAAGTTAACTTTGATACAAGTAAAAAATGGACATTAATGTACACTTGTTGAATTATTCATAGTTGTTGAATGATTCTAAATATATTTATATCAATTTGTTTTTTAAAAACTTCTATCTCTGAGTATTTTTGTAATATTTAATTGTGACTTTGAGTTTTATGGATTACTTACAAAATTACACTACATTTTATTACAATGACCTTAAATTATGTATAATTATAAAATAGTTTCATAATTTTTCAAACATTATGAATTGATTCCTATATCTCCAAAATTTATCAAAGACACATTCGTAACTTGTCTGAAGCTTATTCAAAATTCATAATTATTTGGGTATAGTAAGTATCAATAGATGAACCTAATCTACCTCCGCCCTTGGATTAGCCCTACAATAAATCAAAAGTTTTCAAACTCCAATAGGCACAAAAGCGTCGATCAATTCAATCCACACAATAGATGAACCCCAAATAATGAACCACAAAAGTGTGAGCANTCAAAAGTTTTCAAACTCCAATAGGCACAAAAGCGTCGATCAATTCAATCCACACATAGATGAACCCCAAATAATGAACCACAAAAGTGTGAGCATATAATCAAGGCCGGCTAAACGTAAATAGGGCCTGTGCGAAAATGTCATAAGAAAATTATTATTATTATTATTATTTTTTGAGAACAAAAATATTGATTTAGTTTTTATATTCTTATTGACGCTATGAGAGTGAAACATTTGATTTTATCATAATCACTCAAGTGGCAAATTAAGTAGATAATTGTTTGACAAAACATAAGAGAAATTGTTGAAGGCTTGTGTGATAAGTAATAACACGACTTTTTTTTGTTGGTCACAAATAACACAACTTGTATGTACGATTTTTTTTTTAAATCAGGTATGTCTTGGTCAGCTTACACACAACTCGACTAATCTCCTCTTTGGTCTACGCCGATTCTTGAAACTCTTTTTTATTTGGAGATAACATTTTAAAACCTCATGGCTATGGTGAAAAACTCTTTTTCTTCCTTAAAATTCTCATGTTTAGGGGAGATTTAGGGGTTGAGTGTTTTTTGGTAATTTAGAAATTTCAGATTCAATCATTTATCACGTCCCCTGAGGGCTAGTCACCTTTATCCCTTTAGGAACATACTTAAACTCAACTCAAATCATGATGGCCAACCGTTGAACTTGAGAGATGAGGTTTATAATATCACACCTTATAGAGAGCTCAATATATACTACTAGAGAGTTCGAATAGTCAGTATAAGTCAGGACACCCTGTAACAAAAAAATAATAATAATATCACACCCCGATATTTATAACCTGAATTCGAGAGTGAAGTTTATACAAACCCTAAATTAACAGCCAACTCAATATATACAATATTCTAAAAAAATTTCAAACTCTCTATTGCAAAGTCTCTAACACGAAGCATAGTACAATTCCGTTAAAAAATTTCCTTGGTTTGATCCACTTAAACTAATCTACTTGTCAAAAAAAAAAAAAAAATTTAGTTTCTTATTGACAATTTAAAAAAAATATAAACAATGAAGAGTGAGCACAAGAAGCTCGGTAGATAACAATTTTGCTCTCTTCCTTTTTGTAATTAGGGTGATAATTGAGACATATTATATCGTTTAAGTTATGACATGTAGGGTTTGTATCAAATACTAACCGGTGATACTCTAACCCATCTAATAAGCAATGTCATCTATCTTATCACTAACATGACATGTTTGTTATTCCTATCATGTTTAGATTAACTTAGAGCATCTCCAATCCTAACTCTAATTTAAATTTGAATAAAAAAATCTAAAAATTTGCTCCAGCTTTTACTTAAACTTATACCAAATCAAGGTAAACTATTTTTTTTAACTCAAATTAAGAGAGACTCAAATCCTTACTAAATTATTTAATGGTGAGATTTCACCCTCTTTTAAAAATTCAATGGTTATTTTTACTCTCATTTAATTTTGGGTTTGTCCTCATTTAAATTTAAGTTTCTTCTTTTTAAAATTTGAGTTTGTCCATTAAAGTCCTTTGTATCAAATCAAGTTTTTCACTCAAATACTAACTTAAATTTGAGTAAAAATTTGAGTCATACTTAGAGATGCTCGCCAGACCAAAAAAATAAAGCACTAAAAACTTTTTGCTTTAAATGAAATCTATCACCCACAGATCCTTGATAAACTAAAATTGTGCCCGAGTTTTATGCTTTCCCTTTCCTGATTACTTTAATAAAATTTATTCTATTTAAGTGGATTCTTATATTTAGAGTTGTCTATTATGGTTGCATTTTGTATTAAATTATTTCAACCGATTCAAGTTGAACAATTTTCTTATATTAAATTAAATTATTTCTATATCTAAGCTCGATTAATAGACTTATGATAAATTGACTTTTTTTTCTAGATTGTTTCTTTTTTTTTAGAATATTTGGTATTTATAAATTATTTGTTAATTGATAATGCATTCGGTTTGAGTCAAACTAAACTAGGTTAATAATTGAATACCAATGAGCCTTTAGTCCAATAATACTCCTTGTCTTGTGAAGGTTTTGCCTTCTTGAGGTCAAGGGTCCAAGTCTCCTTCTTCTCTCCTCCTCTCCCTCCCCAAAAAAAAAAAAAATTTTGAATCAATTATCAGTAATTTATTACGCGAATATCAGAATTGCAACAAATGACATTGGCATTATAATTTTAAGTTATTAATGAGTAGGTTGCCCCCACTACCAAAACATTCTGGCTCCGCCAAAGCTCTCAACGTGTTCGCCCCTAATATCTTTATCTCTATTTTTTTTTCATTTAACTTTGCCCTAAATCAAGCGACCCTATTTTTGAAGGGAAAATGATCACACTTTCATTAGTTAGAAATTATAACATTAGATTTGAGAGTTGACATGACTGAGCGTATCTACTTGTTCAGTGTCAAAATGCCCATGAATTAATTGACCCAACCCCGCAATGAATTGCCATTCCTCTCTTTAATAATAACCCCAATCCCAGCATCATCATAAATGCACTGAATATCGCCCCATCAAAATTGATTTTTAATATCTCAAAGGGAGGAGTAAATCACCTGTCACACTCCATTCAGAGAGATCTATTTGGTATCTTAAATATGGAAGCATAACTCAACACGTGATAATACCTGTGCATATAATACAAGGAAACATTTAAAATCAATAATACCAACCAGTGATCTCCTAAAAGAAATAAATTATACAACTCTATGACAGAGTACACAACTGTTACTCAATACAACACAAAGTATTAGAAAATCAATCCCTCACATTAACAAAAAAAACAAATACTCATGTACAATATGTACACAATCAGTTTCTTTAACCTTCCATCTCAACTCTGCTAGTGTTGTAGTAGACCCAACTCTAAACTTTCGTTTCCCGAAAATAAATATTTTCTTGAGTGTACTACGCATCATAATAAATTGAAATATAACAAATATGGATCAAATATTTTTTCACCAAAATATGTTCACAATCTGAGAGCGCCAAAATCAAAGCGTTTTCAATTCATTTTGAAATCTCGCAATCACTGCTAATATAACAATGTAATAAATAGTCCACTTGTGTTATGAGTTGAGAACAACATTTAAGCAATATCAAGCTATCAATAATATTTAAGCAATGTCAAGCAATCTACAACATTTAAGCAATGTCAAGCTGTCTCATGACAATTGCGTGATGTTCAAATCAATAACATGTAAGTCATGTCAAGCTATCAACAACTCTAACATTTTGGATACTATTCAAATCACAAGATTTTCAACAAACCACAAGTTTTTAAACAAAACATATTTGATCCATTTTTTGCTCAACCCAACATAAATCAAGTCATCAAAACTTCATTTTACATAGTGAAATAACTTATATTAGTCATATATTTTTATTTTCAATTATTATGAAGCGGTACACTTCACCTGTCACAACCAATTGACACACTACTCAGTTTTATGCTCGATCCCTAAGTGGAATCAGTATAGTATCGTATAGACCTAACACAAATCATATAATTATACACAATGAGTTTCAATTCCAAATAACTCAACAGATGCAAACATATGAATATGAGCATATTTCATTTTGATTCAACTTGATTTAGATCAAGACAACTCTAATCCCATGACTTATTCTCATAATAACTCAACATGAAACCAAATGAGTTAGAAAATAAACTTATTAAGGTTTCTAACAATAGATTATAAGCTCAAAACGACCTCTCATAGACCATGTTCTGATTATTTTTCAACGAAGTTTTCAAATTCGAAAATTGGACTGTTTTTAGCTAATTTTAAACCAAGAACTGAATTTACACAGGAATAATATGATGTTCTCTGAGTCTAGTTAACAACAAAATTGACGGTTCATCAATCCGAGTTCTTTACAAAAAGTAATGCCTGTTTTACTAAAAGGTGTCGAAGCTATCCAATATGCGTCATATCCGATTCTTTGATCCAAACCAATCAAATTTATTACATACCACTTTCACGTGCTGGGGTGCTTTGGCAGCCTATGCCATGGAATGAACTGGTTATCTGGGCTGCTCTTAATTGGAAGGGGAAGTCAATGAAGAACTTGTTATGTCGTATTTGCTTGGCAGCTACTGTGTACCACCTGTGGATGGAAAGGAATAATAGGAGGTTTCGCAACCAGTTCAAGGACCCCTTTTCTGTTACCCATATTATCTTTCAGACTATGTGGAGTAGATTGGCTTCCCTCAAATTCAAGCCTTCCGATAGTAACGTCCTTATTTTATAGCCTTGGAACCTCCCATCTTGCTGCTTTTCCTAGTGTCCTCCCCTGTGCTGGGTGTTTTATCTGGTGATGGTCGTTATCTACTGCTACATTGCATCTGCTCATTTGGGGGGATTCCATTGGTCTCTTGCTCTCTGTTCTTATCTATGAGGCTCTATTCTAGTCTTATCGCTGCTTTGATTTCCTACTGTGATTTTACGGGTGGTGTTTTTGTCACATATATTGCATTTTCTTCCTTGCTGATACTGGTTATAGTTGCTGGGGTTCACCTTTGCTTTATGGATTACTCTATTGGTGGATGTGAGATTCACTACTTCTGCTGCTTGTTTCTCATGCTACTGATGGTTTCTTTATTTTGGGTGGCTTGTATCTGCCCATACTTTCATGATATGGTTCTTTCATTCACCGAGGTCCATTCATCATCATCATCATTGTCTACAATTGTAGCTGCTCTGGTTCTCTATGGCTGCCTCTGTTCGCACTGTGGTCTATGGCTCTACTAGCTTTGCTTCGGCTGGATTATCTCTTGCTCTTGTGGTGGTCCTTCTAGGCAGAGCTGTTGTATCAGCCTCAGCATTCTCTTGGGTAGGCTTGGGATGATCCTCCATGGGCTATCTTCCTCTTCTCTCTTGGTGACTTTTGGTCTTCTCTGATCGCCCTCCCTCATGTCTATCTCCTCCCTTTTGCGCTTCATGGTGGTTTGCTGGCTGGGCCTATATGCGTTTGTGTTGCTTTTTAGAGGAAGGTGTCTCTTCATCTTCCTAGTTCTATGCATCTACNGTTTGCTGGCTGGGCCTATATGCGTTTGTGTTGCTTTTTAGAGGAAGGTGTCTCTTCATCTTCCTGGTTCTATGCATCTACTGCATGAATGGAGGTCTGGTTCATGCACTTTTTACTACACTTTCTTCTTGGGTTTGATCCCGGTGACTGCTGCTTGCCCTTCAGCTCTATTACGGCTCATGTTGTTCTATTGATGGTGCATTGGTGTTGCTGCTTGAGCCTTTCCTTCTTCCTCTCCCATGTGGTTGATGTTTTGGTTGTCCTTCTGCTCTGAAGCTCGCTGGTTACAAACAGCCCCCTGTTTTGTTTTGTTTATAACATTATCTTTTGTTTGCATTTTTGTGGGTGATACCCTTTTCACTTTATGGGCATCTCCTACATAATTGTGTTTTCCTTATTTCTATTTTGGGTTATGTGCCCGTACGTCTCCTTGTACTTGTGGGTGATTACCCTATACATTTGGTTTATTAAATACATTTTACTTTCTGAAAAAAAAAAAAAAA